>NDXZ01003356.1:0-17299 GCA_003055125.1 Paykullia maculata | reverse complement strand
TTGTAGAAATAACAAACGGAATGACAAACTTATATATATCCTTATCACCTTAGGTGAAGGGTATAATAATTTTTTTTAAATCTTAAACACAACAAAAATGATGACCTTTTAAATGAAGGCTCCATCGCAATATTTTTAATAACTCAAAGCTACAGGGTTGCCTTTGTTTATCAAAATTAAAAAAAATAAAACTGTTTTCAATATGTACGTGCATAACTACATACATTCACAAAATTTTATCAAAATCGGAAACCATCTGGTAAAAAATATCATGGAATTACTCTAGTGGAAAAAATGTGACGTGCGTCACAAAGGGTTCACGGCTGTTAATAAAAAACTAAAATTTTTTTTTAGCTCCAATTAAGTTAATAAAAAACTAAAAAAATTTTTTATCTCCAATTAAGTTATTTTAGATTTCTTTTATATTCATCTTTCTTTTAGGATTTAGGTTTTGTGTGTTTTATTATGCAAAATTCGCTAAAAATTACGAAAACACACTCCAACTTAAATTAGGATTTATGCCATTCGAAAGTACAAATAAAGTCCCACTAAACACTATGTATAAGTAAAAGGTATCTCTTTTAAACGACCAAAAAATGTTTATATTTTAATTTAAAAACGCGTACGAATGTAGCGTGCGTCACGCAGGATTTGCCCATATATTTCAATTTCGTAAAAAAGTGTTAACTTACGAAACGATCGTCAGAGTTAACACCATTAATAACAGTATAATAATTTACCTGACATCTACCCAAAACTCTCCAACCCAGAAGAGTTTCGCTTGTCCAACTTACAAAAAAATATTTTCGCAATAAAAATACTTTTAGGGATTCCCTAAACATTTCTCCTTTGATTGATTACTTGTTATTGACCGGGCATTATACCCAAAGTAATTAATATAAGTGGCTAGTAGATGTCATTTAATTCATTATCCAATCGTTTAATAGCAAGTCACTGGGCTGTCGCTTCTGAAATCAAATTAATTTGCCAACCAGAATCTAAAAAGAACTCGAGCTAACTTTATATTCCGATACTTGTCCTTAATTTTGACAATAGCAGGTTAAGGGATTAAAAGCTAAATAGTAACGAAAAATGTTACTAAACGGCATCACTAGTCCTAATGTGTGTTGGATAAATATGTACGTAAATATGTATGTATACTAAAAAAAAAACTAACCCATTCCCACATAAATTGTGCGCGTTGTCAAATTAAAAATGCCTAATGAGATGTTGTTGCCTGCCACCAATACTAAACTTTAAACATCATCAACATCACATGCACACAAACATGTTAGGACAAGAAAACAGCAAATACAACCAACAACAGCATTAATAAGTCAAAAGGATAAAAATAACGACGATAACAACAACAATAGCAATAATTTTAATACTACTACTGAAGATCAGATCGCAACAGATCGCACAACAAAGTACTGCTCTGCCTTGCACTACTTCACTCCACTATACTCCAGACGAGACCAAGACTGTCAGCTGCTCAGCTCAAACTAGCAAACAAACCGGCATTTAGTCAACCAGCCAACCATCTACAACTGATCATCCGTATACGACTCCATAAGAACCACAACTCAAGCAAACCAGCTAAAAAGTGAATTAAAAACCAAAAAGTATATCGAGTTACTTACAAATAATTTGTTGAACGTTTTTGTTTCTTGTACTTTTTGTGTCTTTTTTTCCATCTTCTACGGTTAACTCATCTTTGCCATAAGCTTTTCAAGTACCCATCTTTACTCAAATACACATTCGTATTTAGCTTCGTCAAGAAGTCAAATGATTATTGCTTTTAGTATTTAAACTAGGTAGGAGATAAATATGTTGGGTTTCTTCATCATCTTTATATCATCAGCATGCCTAGAATACAAAGTAAAACAAGTTATCTGTTTTTTGTATACATTTTTCTTTCCCCATCTTCTTCTCCACCTTCAACTCCTTGACCGTGTTTTCTTGTCTTAGCTGCTGTGGCTGTGCGGATATTGTGACTGTGTGGTTATTACCACAAAGGCGTTCGGGGTCCAATGATGCATGCACAGATTCGGATAAATACAAATGACATGGGAATAAATTCCACTCAACTAAGGTGTATGTTTATTTTTCATATCTTAAAGATGTTGCTGCTGTTAAGGATGTTGTTTTTACACAAAAGCTTAAGTGGTTCTACATCGACATGATCATTGCCATGAAAATATTTAATGATTAAGTGCAATGGATATACTATATATTCGTTACTAAGGCACTTGCAAACAAAAGGGAAGAGTAAAAAACCGGTGTAGACTAAAATATTTTGTTTATTTTGATATTTCAAAAAAAAGGATAGTGAAATTTGGGACATCCTACTTATGTCGTCTTGTATATTAACAAATCCTGATAGTCTTTTTTTGGTCGTTTTTTAATTTTTCAATAGTCTGTATTTTATCCTGTAGTACACTTGCCATTAGACAGAAAGAAAATGTAGTCACAACCAAGACTGTAGGTTGAACTCATAAATGTTTTAAAAATACACTTAAGTCAGATATTAAAAACCACTGCTGGAGCTAATCATCCTAGATACAGATAAATCCGACTTGGGAAATTCGCGTAGAACATACTCTGCCTCAACATTATACAAAACCTACGGAAATCATTACTTTGGGTATTTATAATAATGGTAGTTTTAACCACAATAACCCGTAAATAGTCCCAATAGTCAATGGTCGGAGTAACGCTGTTTAACTAATTTTTTGAATGATAATAAAAATGCCCTATATTGTACGCACCTGTTGTTGGTATTGTAACAGGTATTGTAAGCATTTCTGCTCGTTAAAAAGGTTTTTGTGACGAAAAAAAAAATAATTTTAATTAAAAAAATGTACAATAGGGGTATTCGTGTAATCGCTAAAATGCCTCTTATATCTCTTAAACTTTAAATTTTATATGAAAGTTTACAAGTTTAAGAGATATAAGAGGCATTTAAGTGGTTAAACCAATACCTATAATAAGATTAGATATTGTCAAAAAATATTTTAAATATACCGAGAAGGGTTGATATCTTTTGGGATCTATCGATTTGTTTTTGAAGAGATTCTTCGCTGAAATCATGTAATGGCTTTTAATGTCTTTAGTTTTAAGTTCCTTTTAATAAGACTTTTGGTTAACAGAATTGTTTTTTTACTGCTAAATTTAAAAATAGTTTTGATTTTCTAAAAGAAACGAAGTTTAAATATAACATTGCCTTAGTTTTCCATATTTATATTTCACAGGATATTGCTATTTTTGCTCCTCAACGGGAAATGTGCCACATCACAGTGATTATCCTAATATCGAATTTTTGTAAATAATTTTCTGTTTTAACTATTTTTTATTCTAATTAAAGCTTAACTTTAAAAAATTTAAAAAAAAGTTATTTCTCTAAAACTCTATGATGTCCACAGAACTGAATCAAAACTAAACTTGTAAGTTTATTATTTCTACTCAAATTCCTTGGCGGTTATGGACAGAAAACAAACACCTTTACTGTTTGATTGTCAACAAATTAAAATTAAACTTGTGTAATTCATTAATAAAACTTATTTCCAAGTATTTAAATTACAGACAATTTAGAAAATTTCATAAAAAATGCCTTTGACTCATATGACATGAATCTGTATTGTATCACTGATACACTCACTGTTTATTGCTGACTATGTAGTCTGGCTGTTTGGCTGATCCTGCGGCAGACAACAGACAAAAATCCGAATTAAAGTCACACACACACTAGGCTTCCTATCCAACGCTGGGTCGCATGTTAAAATCCATTAAAGCAACACTAAATATATGTATGAAAGAAATAAATAAAAATTCAATAAAACCGAAACGAAAAATTAAAATTAAATACCAACAAGGGCATTAAGCACTAACCACAATAACCATAATGAACAAATACGTACGAGTATCAGTTTGACTGTATGTATGTTTGTCAGTCAGTCAGTTAGTTAGTCATTTTATGTATGTTGTTATGTGGTGAACAAGACTGAACACAGTACAGAACACAAGAGAAATCAGCGGCCTAACATCTACAAATGAGCCGGCAAAAAAAAAAAACAACAACAACAATAACATCAGACAAACTTAACTTACGATAACTTCGATTTCTTAAGTATAGAATACAAAAAAAAACTCTGTCTGTCTAACTGCTGGCCAAACGCGTGAGATGTGTGAATTCGATTTCAAATAAAAAATAAAAAAAAACAAACGAAATGAAATGAAATGGATGAAAACAAAATCTTAACCACATTACAAGGAAGCCCAACACATGGGAAACAACTTTAATGATATCAAGTAAAAAATATGGTACATGGAATAAATGGGGCTACAACCGGTGTTTGAAAGTTTTGTCCTCAAATAAGTCAACAATAGCAGTTTGGGACTTATAACATGAACCCTTTATATGTTATATCCAAACTAAAATGAGTTACAATTATTTCAAAATCTGTGATTTTTTGATCTTATAAAACAATTAATGTTACGTCAACTGAAAAATTGTTATGAGATATACATACGTATGTTTATCATTGATTGTATTTATTTACTTTGATTTTATCCGGAATCGCTTTTGGGTTATAGGTACTACCCACAAAATTGAAGATTAACCGTTTTTACTAATCATTTTTACATTCAGAGAGTTTATTATATAAAAAAGTAAACTTATTTGTGGTAACTAAAGAGTTTTCTGAAAAAAAAATTTTCCGACACTAGTCAAGTGGAATACATTTTTGAAGCCAGCTAAGGTTTTATCAACGCGACTCTTTGATCAGTACTTCAGTGTTGTTTTAAAAACATTACATATTCAAATTTAAATCCATAACAATAATACTCTTTTACAAACACTTTATATAAGTGTCATATTATCTCTATATGTTTATAGCTCAACCCTCCTAAATGGTTCACCCTGCACATTGCAAAATATTGTATGTATGTATGTAGACACACAGGAGTATATATATATTTGAACATCCATGCATTTACCTTGTACCAACAAAAGAATTGCAAGCTGATCGCAGGCAGCAGCACAAATGCCATCGTAGTCGTCATTCCAACCATGTTATTCATGAGATCCGAGACCACACAAATACAGGCACGCGTTCGCTGACAGCAGAAAAATTGTTGAACTGGCGTTTAACGCGCGTGAACGAGGATGGATAGATGATATTGTGGCACAAACAACAACAGCAATAATAAAATTAATAAAATAGTGAACAAACACACAACATCAATGAATGAATGGTGGTTGGTGCTGTTGTTGTTGGTCGGTTAGCATTCTGGTGAGATATTGGTGTTAGTGCTTACATACAACTGAACAACATTCAGGAATAACAACAAATGTACATACATCACATTTGTACAAACGAAACGAATGAATATAAATAAAAAAAAGAAAAAGGCTTTTTTGAACAACAAAGAGGCACTGACAGAAATTTATTGATATATACCCATGTTCTCACTTATATATAAATTCTCAAATAAATTAATGAGTTTCTAACCCTAGAACGTCGTATTGAAAACTAGCAAAATCGCTTAATAATTGACCGAGATATAAACCAAAAAAGACGCCTACCAATTTTATTATTTAAATTTTGTTATATTTTAATTATGTCTTCATCCACCAAAAGCTTGCAAGCGACTAACGCTATACGAAAAATGTGACCAAAACAAACAGTAAAAATTGGTTTTATTTAAAAATAAAATCGCGCGTAGTCGTTTTGACAAAGGCCGATGGTGCAGGGATTAAGACGTCTTAAGGTAAACTTCTACAAGGCAAATAAATTTTATACTTTAATTAAATATTTTATTTTTTTAAATATTTTCTATGGATATATTTTGGGTTAAATGAATATTATCATTATCGATAACCATTTGAACTTTCCACATTGAGACTGTGATTTGTGCACGTAAGAAAAGGGATGAGATAGAAGGGTTGCGTTATAACTGGGTCTTACTTAAAATCAACTTTTTTTTTATCAGTGTAGATATTATCGACTGTTGCATATATGTGAATTCATAAGGTAATTTGTCATAATATCATAAAATTTTACAATGGTTAAAAATATTGTTATTTCCGCCTACAAAACTGGTCGTCAGCTGTTGTTTATATTTATTTTTCATACAGATTTTGTTTTGCTTTGCATTGAAAAATTATTTAAATAGACTCTTTAGAAAATAATCAGGTGGAATCTTATAACATTGTGATAACAGTTGTTTAAAAGGTCCATCTGATTTTTTTTTTGCATATATCAACATTTGACAAACTATATCTATAAAAAAAAAGAATTTCAACACAAAGAAATATCAAACTCCAAATATTGGTGTTGCAGTCACCAAGTTTTGTATCAAATGATTTTGATTTGGAATAGCACACCTTGAAATTGCAACCCTCCATTTATTTATTTATTTATTTATTTATTTAAATTAGCTACATATAAATTACAGCTAAGCATTATCAAAATATCACTAACAATACAATTATATAAACAAAAATACTACAAAAAGTCTCAAGTAGCCAGATCTGAGTTGAGATACTCTATCAGTTTTCTTCTAGATTCATCGACATTATCAGAGAAGTCAATCTGGTCATACAGTTTATTAAAATCTGCACAAATTCTTCGAAGTGGATCAAAATTCACGTAGTTCGATCTATGAAATTTTAAATATAGAGGTACATAAAATCCTAATTGTCTGTTAGGAACGTTGATGCATATAACATTTGAAATTATGACACCTTGTGCATTTACCAATTGTTTTTTTTTATTGAATGTTGCAAGTAAAATCTATCTACGCTGATCTGTTGGTTAAAAAATAAAAAAGAAAAATCGATTAACAGATATTACCGATTATCAAACTCTTTAAAATTCTTACCAGACTCTCAAGTTGTTTTTTTCAACGGTCGTTGAATTTTCTCACACTATTTAAAAACCCATACATTAATATTTCTTTGTTTTTTTTTTTATTTTTAATTTTTCGTTGTTGTTGGGCACAAACGTGGCAAACACTATTAAAAAAATACAATAAAAATGATACTTTTAGTGGTATAACTATGCTTTATGAGCCACAAGTATGTGAACAAAGTTTCAGTGTTTTGTCTTAGTTTCAGTTTCTGTTCACTTTTTTTTTGTAGTTTTTTGAAAATCATCATTTTGGTTTAAGCAAGAATCTTAAGAAATCATTAAAAACAAAACAAACAAGTGGATGGCTACAATCTTGTTGTTGTTTACTCTTGTTTTTACTGTTTTTTACTATCAAAACATTCACTTAATGATGTCCCTCTGCCCGTCGATCAGTGTGTGCATACATTCGTCTGTGTTGTTTAATGGTTACCCTTGCATATGCGGTGGTCTATATGTGTGAGTTTGAGCAAGTATAAATGCGTTATAAGCGCCACTTATTGTTGGCTGTCAACTTGAAATTATTAAGCAAATATTAACCCTCTCTATAATCTGACTAGACAATGGCCTTAACAACATTAATGGTGATGAAGAGACACTGGTCACTAGTTAAATACTACCTCTTCTCTTTTTGCTTAACTCTAAAACCCCTACATATACGCTTTAGATCACAAAAAGGCTGTCATGATGCCTTAAATATCATCACAACATCATCTTGAAACACAACATCATCTTAAAACACCATGATGAAGTACTGTGCTGAAGTATGGTTGATAGTGTGTACATTTGGGTAGTTAGTAAAACATGTTTTAATGGAAATGACTTTGCAATATTGTTGCATATCAAAATTTGTATTACAAGTATTTAATACTTTAGGTATTTGCAACTGCAGTAATATTAAAAATTAAAAAGGAAAAATTCCAGTTTTAAAGTTATAAATAGTTCTGTTTATTTCACATTTATATGAATGACCTCTGCTAAAAAATGGGAGTGAGAATTTGAATAGCCATTTTTAAAGATTTACTAATTCGATCAATATTGCGGATTTTACAAACACAACTTACATTATGATCGGTACCGTCATTTCAATTTACAATATAAATCTAAAAAAAAATTAATAAAATATAAAAAAACTATTTTAAATAAAAAAAATAAGTTTTTAATAAAAGCAATAATAATAAGATTAAAAAATAATAGATAATAGAAAAGTGTGAACTAAAAACAATTTTATTTTACTTTTATGTTATTAAAATTTCGATTCGATTTAGATATTATGGTACTACAAGCTTCTTTTTGTGTATACGATATTACAACAATGTTTCTTTTTGCCTCATGATACCTTTTCTATTAGAAAGTGCAGCATGCAGTGTAATTAATAATTTAATAAACAATATGGAAAAATTCATGATGTAAGTGTAAGAGCATTAGAAGACTTCTTCGCGAACGGTGGCAGAATTTCGTTGCTATTAAGAATCTTTTTCGATACAAATTGTTTAAAGGGGTCATAAGTCAGACAAACGCTACACAGGGAGTTACTGTAAATAATGTCATATAAATTTGAACTTATGTTATAGATATCTGTTTATTAAACAAAGATACTTTAGTTTAAAAGAAAAGAAAACACACCTTCGGCTCTGACGGCCCATCATAAACTTATTTGCCAACAACATATTCTCTGGCGGTGAAATCAAGAACTTTAACTCGTTTTTTGATTAATTCGGAACCGCCCGGGTTCCTGCCCCTCACTAGCCCTATTAGAGTGGGAACTTTATCCCGATCGTTCCCTGGCTCGGCCCCAGGTTCGTAATTAATTGAATATCCATTTAATTTTATCTCAACTAATAAGATCTCGGTAGTTTTTCCACTAATTTAGTTTTTTTTTTATACTAATTTACTAATATAGTGAGAATTTAAATCTGTTAAGTTCCCTGCACAGTCAAGTTTAAATAATCTTAAGTTTTATTCGTATTCCTGATGTTCTTAAATTTATGAACATATTTTTGTAACAAATTTTTGTTGGATTATAAACATTTTTTATGTAATATATTATATTGTAATTTTTGATTATAACAAGAAGACAGCGTATTGAGATCTGCCGATGAATTCAATTTGGATGTGAAAACATAGAGTTCTAAATTCATCAAGTATTTTTCCCACTTAAGGATTAAGAACATACAACCACCCACCATATCAATTTACAAACATTCTAATGAAAAGAAAATTATTGTGGTTTAACCAAATAGACACAATTTGTAGAAAATGCAGCAGATTAAGAATTATTAAAGTGTACAATCAATCAATCAATCATCTGGATATTTAAAGCTGGATCTGACTTTTTTGAAATTAGAAGAAGTTAAATTTAAAGCAATTTTTTAAAGAGAGTTAATATTTGTCAAGTTCTTGCACTTTTCTTGAGTTTGTTCATATTTAAATAAAATTGAACTGAAACTAGTTTAATACTTACACTGGCTTACTACCGAAATTCATTTTAACGATCAATAAAGTGTTAAAAAACCAAAAAAAAAAATCATAAATTTTTAAAATATATTATGACTTTGTCCTATTTCATCGATTTGACAATGGCAAGAGTAATAAGCACTGGCGTAGATAGACCGGCCAGGGGCAAAGACTCCCCTAGACAAATTTTAGCCCACCCCATTTATTTTAATTTAAAAACTTACTTCTACAAAAACTTTTGAAATCACATACAAATATCTAAAATGATAGAAATAACAAAAAAGGGTAAATAATTATATATTGAAAACTTTGTCTTTTCCTTGAAGATTTTTGATGAAAAAATTAATAAAATAACATTGTTTTATAAACTTGGTTTTGTTAAGCACTTAGCCATATACATTGCTTTGCAGTGTAGTCGGCTGGTATAAGGTATCAAATATTTAATACTTTATCTTTGTATATATAATTCGACTGTACGTGTGTTTGTCACTTAACTCCTTCTAAACGTCCTCAGCCCGGTCAGGCGAGGGGGTGTGGCACCGCCTATACAACTGAAATACATTTTGTGGCATATCTTGAGAACTGCTACAGTTATGATTTTAAAACTTTGTAGAATTAACTTTTACAGGAATGGTTTAGATTCACAAATCAGCCCGGCAGTCCGGGTTATTTATTTATACTGCAACTAAACGGCTGGATCGACTTGAATGAATTTTTGTGCATGCATTCACACTTGCAATACATTCGTTATTTTTTAATTAAAAACCAAAATATTCACTAGAAAGTTTATGGCAAAACAACGTTTGCCGGTCAACTAGTGTTTTAAAAGTTTTATAAGATTTATGTATTTTTTTTGTTTGTTTTGAAATAAATAATTTATTTATTTTTAAATGTATTTTTTTTTTCAATAAAAAGAAAAAAAATATTTCAACTTTTTTTTTTTGCTTGGAAGAAAATTAGCCCCCCAGGGAGATGACTTAGCTACGGCAGTGGCTATAAGGCTAAAGTCAAATAATATAAAACATTTCCTTTAATATGAAATGATCTCCTAAAAGGCAAATTTTGGATATTTTGCTAATGAAAGAAAAATTGTTAAAAAGTTTTTACATAAAGAGAAAATTTCTTAACATGTTTCTATAAAAGAAATTTAAAAACTTTGCAGTAAATTTTTAATAAAGAAAATGTATTCGAAATATTCTATAGAAATAAAATGAATTAATAAAAGTTTATTTATTGTTTAACATTCTTTAAAATATATTAAATTTAAAAGATTGCTGTTAGTTAAAGTTTCATATGTATGTATGTATGTTTATAGTCTATTTTTAAAATAATTTTTAAGTCCCATTATAAAGTGTTTATCGGCAATGGACAATTAGTTAATCTATTTAATTAAACATCCGTTGTCTGGCTCTGATCTTAAAAGATCCGTTTAAGATTTTATTTGGAGATAACTAGTGTTTAAATAAGGATCATTTTTTATGATTATCTCTCTTCCATTTAAGTATCATAAATTTTACTAAACTGTCATTGGGGAATCGATAGTGTCACAGTAGCACAACTTTAAAAGAGAATTCCAAGGAATTTGTCGAAATATCAAAAAGATGTGTTTCTGTCGCCCGAGGAACGCAACACACAAAATAAAACGGTACTAAAAACCAAATAACAATAACAAAATATACATAAATAACTAAAAACCAAAAAATGAAATAAAATTGAAAAAGAATGGAACAATAGAGGAGTATAAAATATTTAAATACAAAAAACATCAGGAGTACAATATAAATGTGTCAAAGAACATTTGCTTTAACAGAAAGAGAGCGAATGCGTTGTATACGTGAATCTATGTGTGGAAGCGAGCGTGGATGTCTCATGTTTTTATTTGTTGTCCACCGCATTTAACAACAACAATAATATCAGGGGCATACCGAAACATAAACATTTACAAATTATCACAAAAGACTATTTAAATAACAACGACCGCACAGCAATAAAATCGGGTAAATGAAAAAAAAAGTAGAAAAGTAACAACAACAAATTTTATATGACTTTGAAAATGGTATAGGGACAGACTAAATGTCAGATATTGAGGCACTTGAACACAGCAACAGACAAACTGGGAAAAACTACTGATTTTTACTAAAGTTATTCTTTGACTAGGCATTAATACAAGCACATTTGTAGGACATTTGTCATAAAGACAGTGCTTACATGCGCACACACACACACACACACTTATAAATAAGGGCTTTTGATCCCAGCTAAAATTGCCGGTATCATTGAATGTTGCAAAGATAACAAGTCTTGATAGTCACAACATGACTAGTTGCATATTATAAAAACAAAAATCCGAAAAACTACAAGTAATAATACACCAAATCATGCTCAAAAACACACACACACCCACATTATGTAGGCCATTACCAGCTTCTCAGTAAGGAAATCATTTAAACTGCAGCAAATCGCTATTGTTTCTACAATCCTTGGTGTGTTCATACTAGTTAGCACTTTTTAATGTTTTCTATTTTTTTCCAACACATTCACATGTACTAGAAAAGGCTGTAACATGGCTATGGTGCATTCGTTTAGACCGCATGTTGTGCTTATTGGCAAACAGTCTGTAACACATTCAAACAACAGCCAAATATGCCCTTCAAATTTATCAGCTTGTGTTTCGTGTGCTACACGACTCTACTTCTATAACTGTTGCCTCAAAAAATAAACCGAAAGATGTATTCTTCCTTTATATTGTGTTTTTTTGTTTTCTTCTTTTAACCACAAAAAATCATTTGTTCATTGATCAGCAACTCACACTGCCTTCTGTTTAGTAATTTACTTCATTGTTGTTGTTAGCATTCTATTGCTTGTATATTTTCTTTTTTTTCATCCTGGGCATAGAGTTCTTAAGAATACTACAGCAGATGAAGGCAATTTGCTTCTAATAGTCTAAAGACTTAGTGGAGATGCAGTGGCAGTAATTGTAGTTATAAAAGTCAGAGTTTAAGTTCTATAGTTGTATTTATTGTCAATAGTTTTGTGTACAACAAGAACATATACATACATGCACCTTTTTTGATGTTTATTGTATTATTTGTTGCCAATTAATCCACCTACAAACAGTGATTTGGCAAAAAACAAAAATACAAAATCTATTTTAAAGTACAAAGATGCACCAAATGATTGAGAAAAAGGGGTTTTCTTTATGCAAAAAAAAAAAAAAAAAAAATTTAGAACAATAAAATAAGTGAAATTTTTTTTTGGCAAATATCATTAATCATTTAAATTTTTGAATTTCATTCTTAAGTTATAATTTTATTAGGGATTTTATATGAAAAAATCAAAAGACTTAGAACACATGCGTGTATTGTAAACTATTCAATGCAAAGACTTAAGACACAAACAATATGACTTGTTACAAACATAAAATTTAGCAAAAACAAAACATTATTTTTCAAAATTATTATTTTTCACTAAACGACACAATTTTAAATAAAAACCCCAGCAGGCAGTCAGGGTAAATAATTATTTTATTAAATTTATTCTTGTTTTATTTTATTACATATTTAAACTTCTTTCTTCCTTTAAAAAAATGGTGTTTATCATTTACTCATTGGCGAATAGTTAATAATAAAATGAGTAATAAAACTAAAGACTTTGTTTCCCACTATCCAATCATAAAAGGCTGAATTATACCTGCCCAGTTTCTATTGTTTCATTTTTGTAAGTATTTCCGGTTTCTTATTATCGACGATTAAAAATATAAAAAAAAAATACCATGAAATTAAAGGCTGAGAAAATGTTTTCTTTTAACAAAATTCTTGTATCAACCATATTGATACCAACAATGTCGGTAGACTTTGTTTCTTGTAATTAATAAAGATTTTCTAAGAATTGATATGGATTCACTTAATAGTTTCACGAGATTTTCTATGACTAACTGCATATGGAGGGTGGATATTGATAGATTAAAAAATGTATGTTTAAAGCGGTTACAAGAAAGACGTTTATAAACAGTTTTTATAAATAATAATTTACCAGAAACATTTCGTAAATATAAAATTAATAAATTTTATTTTTTAAAATTTTTTTATTAAATAATCTGCCAATAAGGGTTTTAACTTTTTTTGTCTTGTTGATAAATCAAAAGGTTTCTAGAACCCAAAAAATTTTCAAATTATTTGTTTTTTTTATAGAAAATCTATCCAAAATGTTTCATAAACAGTTTTTAAAAATCGAAATATCATCAAAAATGTTTTTGTAAAAAAAATAAGGGACCGGAAGTTAAAACTTTTACCCAAAAAATCAATATGATCCAGGAATATTAGAAACATGACTAAAATTGTTTATTTTGATATGCTTTACAAATGTTCAATATATTTTGTTTTTTGTAAAAAATAATTAATTTTGAGCTTAATGTTTTTTTTCTTTAAAAAACGATTATTTTTGATTTACATTGGTCAAAAGTAACTACTATTTTATTTTTTCTTGCAGTATATTTAATAATTTGTGCTTTTTATTTTTGCCTAAGTGGTTACTGCAAGCAAAAAACTAAAAATAATCATTATTTTTATCAAAAAAAAAAAAAAAATAATAATATTAATAATAAATACAAAAAATAAATGGAGTAAAAAAATAAAAATTTGAAATAATAATAAATAATAATATTTCCCAAAAAATAGAACAATTTTTAAACAAGATATTTTTTAAATTTAAACAAGATTTTTAAGTTCCTCCAAAGCAAAAATGAACAGAAATTTTCTTTAAAAGAAAAATTTGACGAAGTCAAAACTTATATTTCTTACTTGGGTCTAATTATTTTGTACAGTAAACTTTACATACTGCAAAGAAAAAAATAACATGTAATAAAAAAATTGGAAGTTATACATTTTTTAAAGTTGACCGGTATTAATCAAGTCACTCTCCTCATTTGTATGTATTTCCAAATATTATGAAATACAGACGAACATTTCAAACAAGCACAGTTTTTTGTGAATATATATATTTTACATACACATATGTATTTAAAACGACATTAGCAAGAAATAAGAGACTAAAATATTACTTACATATATGAGCCGTTTATTTTGAAAGTGGCATAAGTCACTTTTTTTTAAGTCGAGATTTTTTTGAAAAAGTGACCTATGCCACTTTCAAAATAAACGGCTCATATATTAAAAAAATCTCCAACACAACTATTAACAAGCTACTGAATCAAAAAAAAAACTACATATTTTAAATTTTTTGTAAAGCTCAAAAAGAATACAAAATAAGTTAAAAGAGAAGAGAACAAATCGGTACAAGTAAATGTCCAGAAATTTAATAAAAGTATATAAAATCGAATAGAGTTAATGTTTCCTTAAACTGGCATCAGAAGCAGCTCAATACAATTCAATTTTTTTGTTTATGATCATCCTGATGCACACGATCGTGATTCTGAATATGATCATTAAGCTTTTTGTTAAGTATATATAAGTATATCAAGCTTTCGTTCGATTTGTTCATTCTATATATAATTGGCAGCCATTTATTTATGCTTATTTAGGATTTAAAAAATTGTTTCCATATTTATGTTGTTGTTGTGCGTTTTTTATTAGTTCAGCATCCATGGTTTTTTGACGTTTTATTATTGGAACTTAACTACATATGTATGTATACATACACACATACTTATGTACATATATTTTATTTTTTTTATGAATTTAGTTGGATGTATGTACAAGTATAAATAAAGTGCGATGGGTATATTAATATCAGAAATCTAAAAGAAGGAGATCCCTGACTTGTATAAAAATTTAGTTTTGTTTAAAATTTATATATCAAATGTTAAGCTAATAATTAATGTAAATATTATTTTAAATTTTGTTTTATCTCGTAATATTTTTTATAACTGTATTTAAAAAAATTAAATATTCGCAAATATTTTCTATATTAAACTGCAATAAAAGTTTTCTATTTTAAAGTTTTAAAAATCAAATCTGCTTAGTACTTAATGGGTTTGCAAATAAATATTGTAGAAATTTTAAACGGAATAAAGGGAAGAGTTAGGTTTAATACTTTATTTAAAGTAGCCTAAAAAGATAATCACGTATGTGATGGCTTTCGATCGGTTTCAAAAGTAAATCGAGTCTTGAAATCGAATAACCTGTGATGCAACTCGATAGATTTCAAATTCCACTTTTAGTTCATTTCCATGTCATTCTGTTACAAAAACACATCTCCGCTAATAAACAAAAAATCTAAACCATAGTGAGATTATTATAAGGTGATATCAATTAAAATAACCTATTTTTAGTTTTATTTTTTATGTATAGATTTCGACATATCTTTAAAAAAAAAAATGGAACATGAATAAAATAAACCCATCACACCTTTTATCGATTTTAGTTCGTTTTTGAGTCGAAATCGAAATCCATCACATACGTGAATATATTCCTTTAACGATCTGCCTTTAATCATCTTACAAAACTCTGGTCTTTCGTTTTGGTTGTCTATACTAGCAACATTTTAAATCAGAAAACTTACTCTACACGAAAATATGATACTGAAGATGATGCTGTTTGATGATGCTAGTATTCAACTGCACATAATTATCGATTACAAACTCTCACATTCTAAAAACATGGTATTAAGTCTAAAAAAAAACCCAGCAAACATATAAGCTTACCACCATTTTAAACAAATACTTAAAAATTGATAAAATAGTTAAGTGTAATTAAAAACTCTCCAATTAATTTCCTCTAGACTTTCTATCAAATACCAAAATAGTTTGAACCTTAATAATTATCCCTACACTATTTGTATGCTCCTCAAATATTTCTTTTAAAATTCAAATTGTTTAAATCAATGTTAAAAGTTTATTCACAACACATTGAATCGCAGTGTTTATTGGGATCTTATCTACCAACGAGCATATGTGTGCATGTTTGTATATGTGCGCGAGTCTAAATATGCGTTTTGTATTCATTCAGAAAAGGGAGCCTTTGGGCAGCTCCGCCCCACATACACACAAGTACCCATACATACATACATTGGCACAATGGCGTTTAATGAGTCTCGTCTTAAGTGTGAGAGAACATTTAAAGTGGCGTCCAAACATAAATGTGACGATAATGATGGAAATGATGATCGTACATGATTTTATACTTACAAAAATAGGCATCAATACATTGAAAAATACATATGTATGTATGTATGTACGTAGATATGCACACATCCATGGCTGGAAGCTATTGTTTTTTTTCTTTCTTTCTTGTATTAAATATTTTCTCATTATGATGCTCTGATATTTCTGACTAAAAATTTTTTCAAAGGCAGACTGAGAAGGCATTATACACGAAATTATTTAGATAAATTTCGATTCCAAATAAAAAGTTCCAATTAATTTTTAACATAAAACAGGTTGAAAAACTAGTTATAGTAGGTATAAGAAATTTCAATAAATTTTTGTTCTATAGATTCATGTTGTTTAAAACGGAATTAAGAAAACATTTTGAAGACAATTTTAAGAATTTTTGTTTTTGACAAATTAAGTTATTAAGTCAAAACTAATCTTTAAGGTGCATACCTATAAGAAAATTTCTTAATTTTTGTAGGTCTTAGTTTTTTTCATTAAATTTATTTCAATATAGGTATTCCCCTGTTTTAGAAATCTTTTTATGAATGAAAAATTCCACCAGTTATTTTTTAAGGAACTTTTCTATTGTATCTCGCATGTTTTACTTTTCATAATTTATTTTTGGTTTTTTGTTGTTGTTTTTGTCGATTTCAACAAAATGTTTGTTCTCACACCGCTCGTTATTGAAAAGTTCAAACATTAATGATTGTACACATTTGTACATACAAACACATGTAAATATAGCAATATATACATATACTATACACACATATATACACCCAGAGAAAAAGCATAGTTGAGTATGGTCACGGTAATATGA
>NDXZ01003353.1:0-16565 GCA_003055125.1 Paykullia maculata | reverse complement strand
TATGCGCTTACCAACGAACATCATTTCATTTTTACTTATATAGATTTTTATTTTGACTTAAAGTTCCATATACTTTTGAAATTGTGATACTTATTTTGATTATGTAATACCGATGAGAAATAGAGTGCTGACGATGAAATCATATCTGGTTTTGAAAATGCTTTCCACTCGGGTAATATCATATGGCAAACTGAATTTTTAGACTTTTCCAGAAATAGTTAAAAGTCTATTGATGATTTGGCATAAGCACCAGTAATATACAGCATATAGACAGCTTAAATTAACAAGAAACTTTACAATTTAAAGTAGTTACATAAATGTTATTTATTTTGACAGAGTCGATAAACAAATGAAAAAAATTACAGTTAATTAATTAAGTGTTTTTAATTATTTAAAAAATGTTTTATCAAACCAATGAATTAGCTTTATTAGTTTAATGACTGGTTTCAATTCACTAATGACATAGTTTTGCCTACTAGATCCAAAAATGCAATGAAACATGCTTCATTGATGCAATGAAGGGCTTCATAAGCTGACTCTTAACGACAATTTGATTGATGCAATGCACCCAGAGAAAAAACATGGTTGAGTATGTTCATGGTAATATGATCACAGACAATTTTAAAATTGTATGTTTATTACATACAAAACTATAAACTTTGTTACGGATAATCATATATATGATGGTTTTAGAATATATGATAACCATAATCTGAAACCATCATACATTTTTATTTTTTTTTGATTATCCGTAACATATTTTATAGTTTGGACAAACATATAATGGTTCTTTCCATCATATATATGATCATGGTATTGACGTAAAATATGACTACAACCAAATTATGATTATGACAATTATATAACGATTGTAATAATCATACAATTTTAAAATTGTCTATGATCATATTACCGTGACCATATTCATTCATGTTTTTTCTTTGCGTGTGTATAAATTTATTGTCTAAATAAAGTCTTTTCTTTGAGTGAAGGGGTTACTATGAAAGAGCAAGTTTTCAACAAGAGCCAATAAAATGCATTTTCGAAACTATTAGATTTTGATGAAAATATAATGTATCTTACTCACAATTTTAATGAAAATATACTATAGAAAATTGTATTAGCCTTTAATAATTCTTCATTCAAATTAAAAAATCCAAATTTTTCTGTTGATTCTTGAATGAACAACATAAATCTTATTGAAAGTGACAACTAACAGATCTGCACATTTAGAATCATGTTAAAATGAATTCACAAGTAAAATGAGGAGGGTTTCTTTAAACCTAAAGAAAAACTTCATTAAAGAGACATGTAAAACATACTTACATATACATATTTTTATTATGCTACAATTTGTAAAAATTGTTAACAAAAAAATTGCGCAACTACGTATTTAAAAACAACGAAATACTTTTAACAAAGTTTGAAAAAAATCTTAAAATTTTTTTGTTAAACATTTTTAATTTGAGCAATACTTGTATAAACAAAAAAGGACTTGCCTAATAAATCATTAGAGAAAATGTTTCTTCTGCAGGGCTGTAAAAATATTGTTAATGAATCATATAGGAGGATCTTATTTAAAAGGCAAAATTCGTCCCAAACTCTAAGCTCTAACTTTGTTCTTTATTGTGCTGTGCAATGATAAATCACCAGTCAGTACACAGTCAACTTTTAGCAATCCTAATACCAACATTTATTGAAATGTAAATTTATGGATCTCCTACAAATATTGAATTTTAAGATCTGCTCATTAGCACAAACTCTATCACGCACATAAACTAAAGGCTAACATGTTCATAGAAATTCATACATTAATACCTCTTTACATAATACATCAAAATGTCTAAGAGTATTAAATACAGACAGAACTGGTATGTGCTATAATTTTACTGCCCATTCCCTGGTTATATTATTACAAGACATAATTGTTTGTTTGATAGTCCAGCCAGGACAAGGGAGGAAAAAATAATATTATTTTTTGGCCTTGGCTTGGGTATGTCAAAAATAATTTGCCCTTTCCTGTTTATTAAAAACATTTATATCATCACCATCATTGTCTTTGTGGTCATCATTATTTACTTCATTACTCACCTGTTCTGCGTTAAACATATAAATGTACACGAATGTCTACGAGAGAAAAAAATGGGTATAAAAGATATTACAGTCTGCGTATAAGTACGAATGTGTGTTGTGTTAATGATGAGTGGTGTATTCAAGTAAGAACATTTTATAGTTATGTAAATGTTTTGTTATTTATACTGATATTTATTTGAAAAAGTAAAAAAAAATGGCAAAAATCGTCAAATATTTTTGTAAGAAAAATCAAGATTCTACTTCATTTTTAATTTTAAATATCAGTTCATATTTTGAGTTGAAGGTGTTTTAAAAAACTACTTCAAGTTGGTGCCTTTTATTTGTTTATATTAAACGACACAAATTTTCAATGAAAGTTATAACTAAAACAGTTTTTTACTTTCCGATTAGTACGATTTTAAACCTTCGCAATAAACGTCTCCTGTTTGAATAATGCGTAGTGTTTTTTCAATATTTTCTCTTTTAAGAAAAAAAATCTTTTAGATTTCCTCCAGACTTTATTGGATTTTACTTTGTCTACATGTTTATACGTTAATGGAAAAACATATAATTTAGGAGTATGAATTTCCTCCATCAACAAATGTTTCTGTAACTTCATTGCATGCATGGAACATATTATACATTTAACACATGTGTCAAATGAACTCACGTACTTGACGTGGTTTCACTTTTTTTCTTTATGTGAATTAACAAGAAGTTGCCTTTTACTAGCTTTCTACCTTTATGTTACAATTTTTTGTGTCTGTTTGCTCCTAATCATCACTACTAACACTACTCATATTACCGACAACAACCTTTTTCCCCTTTTTTTTTGCTGTGATGTTATACCCAGCTAATTAAAATGGTTTTTCATTAGTTTATTTTCCTTTTTTTTCGGCCGCATTCATTAATGAACATAAATATACATACGGGTAGATATATGTGCGTTAGGGTGGCTTAAGAAAAATAATTTTATAAGTTTTAAAAATATTTTGTTGAAAGTTTTCTTTTTATATAATTTTTTTAATTAAGTTTTTTTTTTAAATATGATAATGGATGTTATATCTAGAAAAAAGACTTATATTGCATATAGTACTAATTTGAGTCAAGTTCTTGAAAACTATAGATATATGATTTTTGTAAACGCAAGCTAAATTTTACTTTAATAATAAAAAACTTAAACTTATGTAAAAATTCAATTTCATTCATCGTCAAATTATTAAAGAAGTAAACTCTTTGCATTGTGAACAATTGTTGAAATAAAATATGTATGTACATATATATGTCAAAGAAAACTGATAAAAAAAACGATGACATATTAAGTATCACAATTAAGAATTTTTTTGTTAAGAGCTTTTGGCCGTTAACCAGATTTGATAGTTTTTTAATATAAACAGTCGATAAAAACTCTTGAGTTTTGGATTGTTTGGACATGCATATTTTACAAGTTTTTTTTAAGCTGCTTGAGAGATACATGCAATTAGCTAGGTTTCTTAAATGGCTTTAGTTGATTTACGGAAAGAAAGGAAAGTTTCCCTTAAAATATAGTTACATGTGTGAATGATTGGTTTAGTAATATTACCCCGTTAAACAGACATAAGAAATGAATTAAAGAAATACCGTTAAGGGGTGATGCTAATTCCTTTAAAAGTAAAGTTGCCCAGCAAAAACTAGGTAATGTCTTGCTCTTACTCAATAACATTCTTTATAATGAGTACTATATACTGGCTGTATTACTTAGAAGTAGTTTTCTAATAACATGATTATATTGTGAAATGTAATAATTTATTTTTCAAATATCTTATAAGAAACAAGAACTGCATACAATTTGGTTATAAAAATTGTTAGAAACTACATAAGTTAGTTATTAGGATTAAAATATTTTAAGTATAAGTAGTCAAGGCGAATTTATTACAGGTTGCCCTGACAGCCCAGCTGACTGAGAATTTTACTTTCAAACTTTGTTTGCGTTTTTGTTTATTCATTAATTTTATAAACACAAAAAGCCAAAAAGTTTCTGTAATCTTAAAATTTTTAACAAAGCATTGATTATTTACCTAAATTCGTTGGTCCTATTGCTGCTGCTATTGTTTGGGGTTTTAATTTTGTAGTTGCACTTGATTGGAAATGTTTTTTTCTAATTTAGTTTTTAGCTTTAAATTACAATAAATTTTATATCCTAAAAGAAATTGACTTTTAAAACAATACACACACAAAATAAATGTATTAAATGATGTTTTTTTTATTTTAAGTTTTTTGTTTTTAAAATTTTTGTTTTTTTTATAAACAGGAACTTTTTTCATTTAATTTATTTAGATTTGTTTCATTTTTTTAACGGCGAATTCAAAATTTTGACAAAAAGTTTCTATAAAAAAAGTTGCTTTGTTGTATCAATCCGCCGTTGCATATACCTGATGAATTTGCCTTATAAGTATAATATATTCGACGAATGTTTATGGATTTCATGACGTTTTGCAAATCGACTTTAGAGGTTTTTTCTTAATCTTTATGTAAAGCGTAAGGTACTGTAGTACGAAACCTCAATTTCGTTCTTAGGAAGCCGAATATAATGCATCATTGATAATGAGTTCGGTAAGCTTATACTATTAAATGGATAAATTACTTTTTAAAAATAAGTAGTTATATAATAATATAAAAGTAATGACTTATTAAATTCCTGATTTTTAATTTATTCGGCTGCTTTATTCATTAAGAGTTAACCACTAACTAAATGACATCAAAGTAATAATTTCACAAAATTCCTATTTGTAAGCATGCATGCGATTACTTGCTTCTAATGACATTGTCGTGTTAAAGTAATAGATAATAATACCAATGGATAAGTAGTGAAACTTTAGTATTTTAGCATTTTTACTTACTGCAAAGCTATACAAGTTTTTGCTGGGAGCTGGATTCATTTGATTAAAAATTTTATTTATTAATTTTTTAGTTATTCGGGTAAGTTTTTATAAAAAATGTTTCTTTCTTATTGAGCAGGTTTCACTGACGCAATTTACTGAATATTCTTTATGGCTTTTTCTATGTTGTATACTTGTTATATAAAAATAACGCATTGCTCATACGTCTAAGAATGTATACAAAACCTGTATTTGGCGGCGCAATTATTTAATATACAAAGAAATACTTAACTTTTTCTATTAGAATTTTGCAATTTATTTTTATGTGAACAAAAACAAAACAAATTAAAGTAATTGACCTCTATTGATTTGATATGTTACCCCTTAGACGATTATACGTGTAGCCGGTTTAAATGATGTAAACAGAACACCCTATTATGCACATACATATAAATACATACATTCATGTAAACACATAAAACTACGTTCATACACACATATTTACAGATAAAGAATGGTTCAATGACTAAACTAACAAAAATGTGGCAACAAAAAGTTAAATACACTTTTACATATAGTTTTTCAGTTTATTTTCATAGCGGGTATAGTAAGTATGCAGTACGTTGCAAAGTATTTTTATTTTATTTTAAACACTGTAAGAACTTTTATAAAATTTATTATTTTAGTATTATTTTCATGTATATTTCGATTAATTGATTATTTTAGAGGTTTAATTTTGCGACAAAATGAATATAGAGCAAATAAGATTGCTGTGAAATGAAGAAAACTTTGTTTCTAATTATGACAATAAGGTTAAAGAAAAAATCTGCGAAAAAAATGTTTGGAAAAGAAAATAAATACAAATAAATTTATATTATGGTATAATTATTTTTTAAGTCTTTTAGTTTTAAAATAATTTAAAAATATAATCTATTTGGGTTTCCTTAGGAAAAACGATAAAACAGGTTTATAAACTTTCGGTTTGTAGGACAGCGTGCGGGTAATGGTGTTTCAAAAATTAGGGCAGGTAAAAGTAAGGTTTATAAAGGAATAATTACTTATTTGCATTTCATTTTTTAAATTTTTTTTATTTTAGAATCAAAAATATCAATTTAGCATAAACTTTAAAAAAACTTTCTGTCAGTGTATAGGGTGTTTGATTAAAAGTTTCGTTGTCTTCTAAATACTCGTTTTACATACGTTTTGTAATTGTTTCTATTTTTCTTATTTTTTATCGTTATTTGAGATATTTCTATCATTTATTCACTTTTTAGTATTCACAACAGGTAACAAACTCAATTGAACCGAAAATATAAGTTAATAAGTTTTTCCTCTCCAATTTCTCATCCAGCCTAATGAACTTCAGAACAAACAGCAACGACGTGTCTAGTTTCATTGTTTTTTTGCCATGACTTTACAACACTGAAGCTCGTATCGTTTTCTAAATTCCTAAAAAGTATTTTTGCTGTGATATGTTTCGCTTATCATCACATGCTAATTATCATTGATTGGTATGACTTTTAATTAGTTAAACATCTTAATTACAGGTTTGGGTTTTGGTAAACCAGAAAATAAAAATAAAACTTTCGCATAGAAAATGTAAGCGATTAACCATAGATTTGTCAAAGAACTTTTATATTTAATGGTTAAAGGTGGTAAGAAATAAAATAAACGAGTAATGATATTTTTTTATAGGTTTGTAGAACATAAGTATTAAGAAGTTACGTGACGTTAATTAAGGTTAAGTTTAAATCGGTTATTTGTATGTTTAATTACGGCATGTGTTGAAGAATTGGAAATATTTTGACGCAGGAATCGCTGATAGATATTATTAAGTGCGTCCAATTAGTTTTCTTTAACATGTAAAAAAAACACCAAAAATTTCAAAGAAAGGCTGTCTAAACATCTATTAACGTCTTAGTAGATTACCAAATTTATTTCGTTAATATTTTTTTTAAACGAATTTTAATTAGCGTCCTTAACAGAGTTTGGAAAAAAAAATGAAATAGTCCACATTGAAATACACTTGATAGTTAAGAATTGCATTAGAGGTCGTTTTAGCAATGTCAGTCTTCCTTCCTTTCGCAAAAAACAATTCTACGCAGAGGGAAAAAATACGTTCTAAAACTATGCACGGCTGGTGTCAAATTGTGAACGAAGCGTTCTCACTTTCACGAGAACATCCGTTCACAGATTTAAGACCAAATTTTGTTAAACTAAGAACGAAATAATAAAAAATAACAAATGTTGTCAAATCAAGAACGAGATGTTGTCAAATCGAGAACGAAAATCTAAAAATACCAGACGTTGTCAAATTGTGAACGACCTGTTGATCAATCAAGAACGTTCGTTATCGAAATAAGAAAGAAGCGTTGTCAAAACAAGAACGGTTGTCGAAATAAGAACGAAGCGTTGTCTAAACAAGAACGGCTGTTGTTGAAATAAGAACCAGGTGCTCTTAGAAAAATGACACCATCCTTTGTCGAATCAAGAAAAAACGTGTTTAGCTCACTTTTGACAACGAATGGTGTCAATTTCCGTGTTTTTCGAACGGTCTTTTCCCTCTGTGTACGTATATTTTAACGATATCTGATATGTGCAACTTATTGGATCCCATAACCCAAAGGATTATTATTGAAGTCAATGGTTATATAATGCTTGACCTTAATACATATATCCTTATGTTATTACATTTTAGCGCTACAGCTGTGTTACAGATATTTGTATTTAAAAAAAATCAACTGAAATAAAAATAACAGTTACCTGAATATGGTTTCTATTATTTGCCAAGATTTCGTAAAAGTCTACACCTTTAAATTGCCTAATAGCTCATAAAGCCTTTCAAAATATTTTAATCGGCTCAAAATAGACCTACGCTCCTTGCAGGAGTGAAGGGAATAATTATATATTAAATTAATTTAATAGAATAAGACTAACGAACTATAAATTTTCTTATCGAATTCAGCGAAGATCGAAAAATTTAATGCAAATAAGTTAAGCATAAATTTTTATCTCTCTTCTGGGTTTTGGGATGAGAGTTTTTTTACGATCTACGCTAAAGATTTCTTTGTCATGCGCTGCAAAAAATTATTTGTTCACTTTAATCATTTCTGCGTGATATTTTATGTCTCATATGAGTATTTTTTTTTTGATTAACACTACATTTTTAATGTTAAATATTTTTATTTTTTACACATGATTTTCAGTTTTCAAAATTAGTCTTAAATCAACGTTTTATTTTTTTTTTTACAAAAGGGGGAGTGCAGTTGGTAAGAAATTTTAAGTTTACATTTATAGCTAATCCCTTACAATATCTAATTAAATAAATAAAAATTCTGAGTTTTAATTCATAGACGAAAAAAAAAAAATATAAAAACACATGAAACTGTTCGAATAATTAAACCTTGGGACAATATGCATTAAAAAAGTCCCCAATTTTGTCATCCGCACTCTTCCGCAGCCATTTTTTGTGTTCTCTTTTGGTTCAAGGATTGTACTTTTATATAAAGTAAGACTGATGATCGGGTCTCATCGAGAAATACAACAAATTGACCTTTAAATTTGAAAATTACTTTTAACCTTGTCTAAAAAAACTGAAACTACCAAATTATTTGAATTATGCATTCTGGCTAATAAACAATAATAAAAAAAAGAATCATACCTGAGTTATCGGAATCCATCACTTTTACTTCAAAAAAAAAATAAATATAAATTTTGTAACTTTTGTTTGCTTTATAGCGGGAACGGCTTGACGGTCAAGTTTTAACTGCCTGAATGTGGTCGCGGTGTGTCCCAGGTAGGTGGTAGGGTTCAGTTAGGATTCTTGGAAGGGTCTTCTACCCAGAAACGTGTTATTTTATGTGTTTACCTTTACTTTTTAAAATTCAATTTGGCCGCATAAATATTGACTTTTGACAAGTTTAGAAAAGCAACCGGATTCTGAAAGAATAATAATATGTTAGAGTTCTCGTACCTTTGTTTAATATTTGAAAACATCAGTGACTGTTACTGCCAATTAAAGTTTTCTAACTAACAAAATTAAAAAAATAATTGTTTGTAACACAAAGCATTTCCTACCATATGTTTATTAATCTTTTTTATTTTTTAGCAAATAATAAAAAAACTCATTTAAAGCCAATTGACAAAAAGTTTTTGTAAACAACGATATATTTACAAAAAGACAAATGTACAAATATTTGGTAAATGAATAGTTTGCTGGTGACAACCGGAATTAATTCAACCATAAAATATTATTGACTCGCAACTAAACTTAGCCATTTATAGTTTTAGAGTTATAAGGAAAACTTTAAACATATTTTATCAAGCCAAGTACGTACTATGTATATCCTTTATTAATTCTTTGCAAAATAAAGTATTATTATTTACAAAAATAAAACTGTTAAAAGACGTATTAAATGTCATAGCTGTGATAGAAAAATTGTAAAAGTACTTTTCACTAAATTTATGTTGCACATTAAAATGTTGAAGTATAAAACCAAAACATTCAACGAATGTGTATGATGCAATATATTATGCCAAAAAAGCGTAAAACTATATTTGTATTAATGTTCAATCTACAAGTACCAACAACAATTGTATAAAATAAACACACATACAACTGTACATACATGCATAAACACAACCCTTTAACGCATAGTAGAGTATTCAGTTTACTCGATTTTTATGTTGTTTTGTTGGATCATCTGTTGTATAACATTTTTTAACGATAAGCAGCATCTATTTTTAACAGCCTTGAAAATTTAAGCAAATATCGATTATATATTTTATTATAATAAAAATTAAAAGATTTTACCATATAATTACATATAACTTTCACATATTAATTATTTAAGCTTCAGGTCTGGGCTGGTTAATAACAAAACTCTTATGAAAATCTTATTTATTTACAATCAATATATTAAAAAAAATTATAATGTTCTCGAACACCTTTTTGTTAACGTATGAGTGTTCATATAAATCATACGTTTAGTGGTGCCTTTTTACGAAGCGAGTCGTATGTTCACGGATGTGAAGATTTTAGCCCTGCTTTTATATAAAATATTTTTTATTAAAATTATATTTTTATTTTCAATATTTTGCCACTCCGTTGTGTGGCATCGTCAGGAATTTATAATAGGTTTTGATATTTGATATTTCAAATTAAAATTATGGTTTAAAATATAAATTCAAATAACAATAGAAAAAAACAAGTAAGAGTACTATATTTGGCTGTGCCAAATCTTATATACACTTCACCATGTGTGGCTCATTGAATATTGATGGATCTTGCCAGTTTTCAATACCAATTTCCTCAAAAGTATTTTTTAAACATTTTGATACCACATACAAGCCTGGGTGACCAATGGGAGCTACGAAAACTTGATTTTAACTAAACACGGATAGGCGGACAGACGGACAGACGGACATGGCTAAATTGACTTTTCTATCTATAAGGATCCAGTACATATATACTTTATATGGTCGCAAACGAATATTGTAGAAACTACAAATGGAATGACAAACCTATATATACCCTTGCCATATGTGTGAAGGATATATCCTATATCTTTGTGGATTATGGATCTGTCAATTAGTCCAATTATTTCAAACAGGTCTATAGTTTATCCAAAAGCTGCAAAATATTAATCTTTTTGTGCAAAAAAAGGTGGGCGTCGTTTTTACTTATGTCTCAACCGGTTATTGATGGATATCGCCAGTTTTCAATACCGATTTTTTCGGGAATATTTCCAAAAGTTTGATGCCATTTAATTATGGGCAGCCTATAGGAGCTATGAAAACATGATTTCAACCATCACACGAACAGACAGGCATGGCTTAATCGACTTCCCTATCTATAAGGAAGCAAAATAATGTATATACTTTATGAGGTCGAAAATGAATATTGTATAAATTACAAACGGAATGACAAACCTATATATACCCTTGCCACATGTGTGAAAGGTATAAAAATAATAATAATAATATTTGAAGTATGAAATATTAAGACCAATTATAAATTTCTGACGATGCCCACAACGGAGTGGCGAAATATTGAAAAAAAATATATAATTTAAATAAAAACTATTTTATATAAAAGACCTCAAGCTTAAATAAATAGTTCATGAAAATAGTATAAAAAAGGTAAAAAAACTAGAATATGTTACAAATTATTATTATGTATACATATTATTATATAAAATTGTTCTTTAATTCAAATTATTCGTAGAAATTACTAACTCAAAAAAGAAGTTTTCTAAAACAATTATTTGTCTTTATTATTCTTTTATTCGGGTAAAAATTTATCAACTAAATACCCTAATGCTTACTCTATATACATATGTACATACAAATATACAACACTAAAAACATATGTATGTGTGTATTTATAAAATAAATCGACAAATATTGAAGAAAAAGATTTTAAAAATAAAATTGCATAAACTTTGAGTACAAGTTCGTTTACAAAATGCAACGACAGTGAGAGGAAAAAGTGATGGGAACAAATTGGCTTTACCTTAATTATGTACTTCGCAATAGCTGCACAAAAAATGCTTAAGCAATAAAAAAGATATTTTAAATACCAATTTATAAAAAGGCAGGAAGAAGCATAAGTGACAAAGCAATGGATTTCCAAGTTAAAAAAATTATGACTATGCAAATGATGTCATAAATGCTTTACAACAGCAATATACAAATATATTGTAACCTTGCTGTAGCTACTCTTGGTTATAGCAGCTCACTACTCGTGATCATTGTTGGCAACAACAGATTATGTTTTAAATATTATTTTAAAAGTTTTTCTTTTAAATATCAGAACTTACACTTCATTTTAAAAGATGCAAGATTAGAAGAACAGTTTTTAGTAAATCTCATTTTTTAAAAAACCGACAAAATCTAATTTGATTTATTTTTTTAAATTGATAAAAATAAAATTATAAAATTTGATTGGCACTGTTCAGGCAATTATATACCAGTGTGTTTGTATAAAAAAGAAAAATATTTTACTTTGAACTGCAACAATATTCCATAAGCTGTTTGTATGTATGTGCATATGATTTACTATGTATGTGTATTTGAAAAAAGGGATATAACTTTTAGTTTTAAAAAACTACGGTTATATTTTTACGGTTGCTAACTAAAGCTCTTCAGAAGCATTAAAAGGTGACTTACATAAATTGTTAAAACTTTAATAAGCCTTTATATGCAAACTAGTTAAAGTCTTATCCTGATATAATAATCTTAAAAAAAGTCCTATATTTATAGCCCCAGTATATAAGGCAATTGATTAATATACCATTCTCTTAAAATTTTGTTTAACTTTTAGAATATTATGCTGTGACACATCAGAGAATATTTCTAATTCATATAAGAAAATAGAAGGACCTAAATTTAAACAAATCTTGAAGCGCAAAATTTTTACTATTATTCTAATAGTGTCGATATTGCTAATTCTTTTGCTGATGTCTTCGCCTCAACATTATCTGCAAAAATTTTAAAAACATTGCAAAATTGCTATTAATATGCCATTCTTTGATGTTAATAATGCCTTACTTAGTCTTAAATCTGTAAAAAGTTCTTTTAATCCTGGCCCTGACGGCATTCCCAGCTGCATATTGAAAAATTGTGCAGATGTATTAGCTATCCCTATCATTCATGTATTAAATATTTTTTTAAAGCTTGGCATATTTCTTAGCTGCTGGAAAGATTCATTTATTATCCCGCTTAAAAACCCAGGGAACCGTAGAGGGATGACTGATTATAGAGCAATAGAGCGAAACTTAACTCCATTTCCAAACTGTTTGAGAAAATAATAACGGACATCCTAACGCTTCAAATATCAACAATTATATCTCCTATGCAACACGGATTTTATATAGGCAAATCCACATCAACAAATCTGATGGAATTGACATCGTTTATTAATAAAGGGTTTTGCAACAGTAATCAAACTGATGTAACTTAAACTGATTTTAGCAAAGCCTTTCATAAAGTTAACCATGATCTATTGATAGTGAAGTTTAATATTAATGGATTTCCAGCAATCTTTTTGAAATGAATAAGATTTTATTGAAAGGAACGCAAACAATGTGTTATTTATAATGACTGTTTATTAGAGCTGTGTCGTTCATGAACAAACGGGTTAAACTGAACGAATAACTGAATTGAACGAAGTAATCCAGATATTCTACTGAACGTTTTTCGGTTAATAGTATACCGTTCGATGTTTGGTTCGTTTCTTTTTTATGTCAAATTTGATCTCGTTCAAATGGTATTTTGAAAGGTTGTTCTTTTGTTTCAGTTGAGTTTTTGTATGATATATAAAAGATACATATTCCACATACATATTGAGCATCGCTGTTACAAATGTAGTAATATGTAAAATAATTGTAAAATATGTAAAATAATAATTTTATAATTGTTTTATTTTATTATTATTAAGATTTTGTCATTTTCCATTCATAGAATCATTAAAATCATAAACTGTGTTGAATTTTAAACCAAATATTTATTTATTTTCCTTATTTATTAAGAAAATAGTCTACGATTTCATCGCTTGTAATTGTTAGAAGTAGATTCAGCAGCAAATTGTTACTGGCAATAAAAAATCGGTCTAAATCACCACCGGGTAAAACGGTCATGAATCACAAAATGCGACCAAAACGAATTCATAATTGTCCATAATGGAAATGTTCGGCATGGGAAGCTTTACTCAATCGATCATATTGCCCAAACATTGCATCTTCTAAATACTTTTTGTTTCGTTCAACGCAAAATACTTTAGCTATAGAATGCTTTGTTTCCGAACAAGAACAATCAAAAAGGAGATCTGGTTTTAGAATGTAATCTATAAATTGCAAAAAAAAATGTTGCTTCTAATGCATAATATTTTGCATTAATACATTGTAACTTTATCTTAAAATTAACGCTTTTCTTATATAAAACTATAGCAGTTAGTTTAAATTATTGATACAATTTAGTTATATCCCTAATCCTTATGGGCACATAGCAAAAAATCTAAAATATTTAAAAAGCTAAAAAAGTAGCAACCAAAAAAAATTATATTGTGTACAATTTCCTTTTTATGGCTCTCAAGAGTGGTAATAAATTTCGTGCGATACTATTTCCGTTGTATGTGAATGCAGTTTTTATTCAGTTTCCTTCCAAATGCTCACACTCATTTTGTATAAGTATGAGTGGCTGTGTGTGTATATATGTATATAAGTCAACATTTATATATATTTGTGTTAGCGAACATATGGATTTTTATATTTAGTAGTTTGTGGTTGCTGAATCAAATTCTATTTCTATAATATGAAAAATATGCATTTTTGAATAGCAAAAGAGTGTGAGGTTTTTATTGTACAAATGGTAAAGTGGAAAGAGTATTCATATAGAAGCGGCAACAGAACCAACAGTGTCATATAAAAGTACTCAAATGTACACACACATTTATACACACAAATACAAGCTTAACAGTTAACATGTTTACATACACAGCCCAATTGCACATTGTTTGCTGTATGTAGATAGAAATTAAATTTTAAATGTAAAAATGATGTGGTAATTCAAATGTTTTCTATAATCAGATTACAATTTACAATTGAAAAAGGTTAGCAAAGGATATATTAATTATATGTGTATGCTGTTTTATGCCAAAAAATTTTATATTTAGTTAAAGCAAAACTAAATTTGATTTAGTATTTAAAATATTATTATAAAAACTCAAACCTTAAAAATTAATTTTTTATAAAATTAGCAAAATTGTTTTGAATATTACCTTTTATTTGTCATCAAATATTAGTTTATTTTCTATAATATTTCAATATATACATATAAGCCACACACCTGCGTTGCTTTCTACATAAAAAATTTTTATAAATTGGATATTTATTTAAAACTTAATTACATCATTAGGTAAAATGTCACGATTTATTGAAATTACTATGCATTTCAAATAATACATTTTATGCATTAAATTTCCATATAATAAATAACGACATACCAGAACGTGCAGAAAGTAAAATAGCGACCCTTTGGAAGAGGTACTTGAACATTTAATGTTTGATTTATATTTTAAAATATTTAATAAATGACAAACATGTAGCGAATATTACTTAATGTCAAAGGTCAAAGGTAAAGAATATAAATATAATCTGTTATACTTAATTCAGTTTTAGTGACATTTTTTATTTTTAAGCACATATTTTAATATAAAATTAACCAAAACAAGTTAGAAAGTAGTTAAAAGATAACTCGTTTAAGCAGAAAATGGGTTTCTTATCAGATATTTTTAACTAAAAATGATTGAAAATTTTAATACAAAATTTTTTTTCTACAGGATGAGGGACATTTTTGTATGAATATTATGGGAATATTTTGTATCTTTTAATATTAAATTTATAATATTTATTTTCTTTAGATAAGCTTTTACATACATATATGTTAAGAGTAAGTATCAACTATAGGCCTTATAGAATTTATTATTGGTATGTTTGCACCTTCAAAATATACCATGTTTAATATGAGTAATGATATATCTGAAATAAGTTTTTTGTTACCACACTGCCTACACAAATTATTTGAATTGTTTTTTGTTTTTTACTAAGAATTCTTCAAAATTTAAACAGCACATTTAAAGTGCCCACAAAAAAATATTAACCATGAAATAAAAGTCATTAACTGTAATCAACGACCAAGGAAGTTGAAGCAGTAGGAGACTGGTAGACCAAAGACCAGTTGAAAATTTTGTTTTTAAAGGCAATTAACTTTAAGTAATAAAAATGAGCGCAATCATAACATAAATTTTGGCTCCACGTAAAAAGAAACTAAAAAACTCAACTGCAAAAGTGAAAAAAAAATTCTTGTTAAGTATCCACTACGCGTGTGTTTGTCACAGCAAACAGCTTATAAAAAAATATTAAAAAAAAAAATTAAACAAAAAAGCAAAACGTTCATAAAAAGATACTCGTTTAATATGCAACATAATAATTTAGCATCCGTTGACTCGTTTTCTGGCGTTTCTTCGTCAACATTTTCTTCTGCTTCTTCTCTGTTTGTCATTTTTTTTTGGCGTGGTATGCAACAACAGCATACAAGCCAAATAGCAACAAAAATGTCATTGTGGTAAATGTTGTAAATTCATTTTTGATGTGGTTAAATATTCTAAAATAAAGAAAAAAGAAAAGAAAAACGACGCAACAGAAGACAAATAATGAAACCAAAGAACTGCAAGTTACTAAATAAAACAAGCTAAAAAGTACTTACTGTGCGAGAACTGTATACAAGCAAACACAAAGACACATGCAGAATCGCATAGTGCCACAAGAGTTACAGCCGCTGGCCTCATTTAACTTGTAATTACAATAAAACTTGTAGGGAAAATACAACGACAATATAAAACCAAAAAGCTGGAAGAAAAAAAAAATATTAATGTTGACGATTTAACAGTGGTTTAGACTTTGTGTCGATTTATTCGTTCAAGTTTTATTTTAAATTTAAATTAAATTCCTGAGATTGTTTATAAATGTCCAGCAACCATAAATCAGTTTCGCTGACATGAATTGAACATTTTATTAAGCTCTATATAGTGTAAAACCATTGAAAGTTTACATTCTTAAGTTGCAAAAGCTTATG
>NDXZ01003352.1:12307-29134 GCA_003055125.1 Paykullia maculata | reverse complement strand
GGAACGTTTATGGTGGAAGGCTTATCACTCATTTCTAAAATTGTCTAAAGGGGGGAGAAAAATATCCTAAAGTTCAAAGATATAAGCACTGCGTGACTGAGAAGATAAGGATTGAATTTTTTCTTCTCCTCGTTATTAAAATAATCTTGCCCGTTAAGTGTTTTTTTAAAGCAGAAATCTTAGCATTATAAAATAGAAAACCCATTTTGCAACTTTCCTAATTTTTTTACTTCTATTGTGAGATTAGTAATGGTAGACTTACCAAATCATCTCGTTTCTCTGCTTCAATAATTTTTCACACATTTCATAATTTTTTGCGAAATAAAACAAATGTTGCCTCATGGAATAATCTAATGAGCCTTGACACAGGCTTATCAATAACAGAGAACGCAAATGATTTACAACCTACGAGATATAAGATAACCTGTCTTTGAGCGCAAACATTTTAAACTCAGTATGATGTGGAACTCTTTGGAAAGATTGATGCAGCGTTTCAAAATTCCTGTGGTATGCTACATCGGCTGGCAAGACTTTCTGTCTATTGAAAAAAAAAGGATTTTAAATTGCTTTTGATTGCTTTTTGACCGGTCACTGTAATACTAAAGCATTTCCGGCGAAGTAAATAAGAAAAGAAATAGAAAGTTGTAATTGAGAAATGTAACAATGTTCTGTATATTGAACAGAATTTTATGTATGTCGATCGGTGTTATTTGTTTTTGTTGTCTCTTTCATTTATACTTCTGAGAATAAAAAGTTTTGATTATTGATAATTTTATTACTTGCTTATATTAGCAGTTCTTTTGAAATTATATTTCATAGAAGCCTTGAGGAAATGAAATAGTTATTTATATTTTATAACACATTAACAGAAGTATCCCTACCATAGTTTGTAAAAAAAAATAAGTTTAGATTAGTTTCCAATAGAAAATGTATGCAAACAAATTGCTTTTAATTAAAGTATTGTAATATTCTAATAATTAATTAAAAATTTAAAAAATTTTGTTTAAAAAAACAACTCCTTATTTAATCTGACGTCGTTATTTGGTAAGCTTTTCCTTTTTACACTTTATAGAACGATAAGGTTTTTATATGTAAGTTTATTTGTTTTTTTGTGTGTTTATACTTTTTTAGATGTGATTGATTGCAGCTTAAATGTTTACAAGTGATAAATTATAGTCTGACAGCATAAATATAAATCACAGATTAGCTCCTTGCATCGCTTGTTTGTTGTTTTTTCTCTTTTTTCAAAGACCAAAAAACCATTCAAAAACCAAATACACAATAGTCGTTTTAAAAATAACATACAGGCACTTGAATCACATACATTCTAAAGATACATTTTGTTTTTTTTTTCTATCACATAGTTTGATATAAGAAAAATTACAATTATGATTTGAAAAGGTCTTACAACTGATTAAATTTTTGTAATAACTTGGCAGGATTTAAGTCTTTGTGTTATGATTACCAAATGTTACCTACGTGTAGATTTTCTTTTACGATATGTTCTTTGAAGTTCTGTATTTAATATGTTTTTTTGGTTTTAGCCTTTATATTAAATTAATGGACTCATTGATAAGTTTAAGCTGCTACAAAAAATTGGAAGCAATAAACATTGTTGTACATTTTTTTATGACTAAACATAAGTAAATAATTCTTACCGATTGCAAGAAAAATTGTTATTACAAATAAATTAATGTATGTACCCTTAAGATAACTAAAAAATTAATGTTATAACGCATAAGAGAAAGTTAGGAAGTATTAAGAAACAAATAATGATTAGATATACATACATATTTATGTTTTTAAATTTTACCAACTTTGCATAACAGTATGAAACAAATTTGGCATACATTATAATTATTTATTTAGCATTAGTAAAGTAAAACGATTGTACATATTTAAATTCTGTCTCAGTTATTAACTAAAAGCTAATACTATAAAAACAAATCAGAAACCTTTAAACTTAGATACATTTATTAAACACTTGCCAGTAGATTTAAGGCTTAAAACCCCTTAAATAACACAACCATAATAAATCAATCAGGTGAGAGTTCAATATAATTAATCATTAGTGGACCTATTGTGTGATTGAGTCGGTTGATTAAATAAAATTTAATGAGTTTTTTTATTTTTACAGATGTGGTTAAGCTGTGTTCAACATCTGGCTTTAAGTGTAAAAAATGATGGTATTTTTTATCATATTCTGGATCATTTTCTGGTAAAAAGTTATCTAAAAAATTTCTTAAAACCAGAAAATCTAGAAAAATATTTTTTAATTGGAGACTTTATAAAAAATGTTTTCCAACTTAAAACATCTTTAAAAACATATGAAAGAGTTTGATAAATCAAAAAATGTATAAAATAAAATTGCCTAAATTTGTTTGAAACAATAATTTTTGAATTGTTAATAATTTTGCAACGAAAATTTCTCCATGCTTCCAACAAATATTCTCTTTTATTAAAAATTTTCAAAACTTGTATAGGGCATTTTGCAAGCTCAATCACACTATCACATTGATTGATAATTTTCAGTTGCACATCATAGTAAATAGTTTCTGTTTGCGGTCAAACCTATGTTAAGATCTAAAATTTTGTTGTGCAATGCAATGTACCTTCATTTGAAACCTTTTAGTATATTTCAATTTAAAACTAAAAACTTTTTCGTTAAAATAAGCTTTCTTAATTTAGATGCAGATTTTGTCTTTATTGTTTTGTTGCAAACAATATTGAAATTAACATAACAGAAACTTAACGTAATTATTATTAATTGTCTAAATGCAAACAATTATAAAAAATAATATATTGACATAAACCTAAGAATTAAGTTATTGTTTTGACAAATAGAAAGCTTATTTTATTCATTTGTCCTAAAATTAAAAAAAAAACTATATTTCAGCATCATGAAAAAATAAACTAGCAACAACTTAGTAATGACTTGTCACTTCTTATAAACTTTTTAATTTTTACTACATTTTATCTGATATTTCTAACATAATATTTAAATAATTTTTGCTGGGCTTGTACTTTGGTTAACAGGCTGGTTTTATTATGAAAACTGATGGTAGCATTTCAAATGAGTTGATCGGTTCCTTATTTGTGTAAATATACTTCAAACATAAATAATAATACAGAAGTCTTATATTAAATATCGTGTTTAAAAGACAATGGGTAAGTTGTGATTTTTTAATATACATACATATGAACATACATTCATACATCTGTATGTACATATACTTATTTGAAATAATGTATCTAAACGTCGTGTTAGAGTGTAAACCTGCTAACTCACTTCAAACAAATTTTACAGGATATACAAAAAACTTCCTATATTTTGTATTTCTAGCTTAAGAAGCTAATAAACATCAAACATTTTTCAACACTTAGAGTCCTAAATTTAAATAAATGTTTTTTTAAGTCGATGCGGCGTCTCGTTCTCTATCGAACGGTATCAAAATGTCATATAATATAAAACTGGATTTAGAAGGTCACACTCTATTACTCGGAATATCCATCGGGTTTCAGACCAAAGCATAGCTGAGTTACAACTCTTATTAACGTATCTGACGACATAAGACGTAATCTAGATAATGACCACATTACGTTCTTGATATTACTTGATCACTCAAGGGCATTTGATTGTGTAAATCACGACATACTCTGTCGAAAAATGGCAAACCATATTAACTTCTCCCGAACATCAATCGCATTGTTGGAAACATATTTGACTGGTCATATTCAATCAGTAACCGTGGGCAATACAATCTCGGACCCTCATCCTGTAAATCATGGAGTACTGCAGGATTCTATATTAGTACCTCTTCTATTTTCTTTGTATATAAATGAACTGCTAAGCCAAATACATCATTGCAATATACACATCTATGCTGACGATGTTCAAATATACATAAGCTGCAATATAAATGACATCAATGGGTATGTTACCAGTTTAAATGAGGATTTAAAGAATATTTATATGTACATGGGCTACGATGAATGCTCTGCATCTGAATCCCAAGAAATCTAAATGTTTCGTTATTTCAAGCAGAAAGAAATCTATTCCCGTGGAAATATCGGTAATGCTGGGAGACCAACAAATTGAAATTGTGAATACGGCAAAGAACCTAGGTTTAGTTTTTAACAGTGAGCCTACATGGAACACCCATATAAATGCAGCAGCTGGTCATACTTTTTCCATGCTTAGAATCCAACACAACACCTAACTCCAGTACACATACGTGAACTCTTAGCTAAAACTTATATTTTGCCTAGCTTACTTTATGGTTGTGAAATCTATGGAAGCTGTGATGTGGCAAGCAAAAAAAGGATAAATGTGGCTTATAACGCTGTGATACGATAAACTTGTGGAATAGGACGATATGACGGCGTTTCTTCACATGCAAAATCTTTGTTTGGGAACCTTTTCTCCTCCATAAGATAATATATACCAAGGAACCTGAATACTTATACAGTCGTCTTCGTTTTGCTAATTCCTTACGTGGAAGAAACCACTTTGGCATTTTATTATTAGCGCAGAATGTCATTGGAACTTATTACCTCCTCATATTCAGCTTACAGGCAGTGCAACGCAGTGTAAAAATAAGCTCTTTTCAATTTTTTAACTTATATGTATGTATGTACATATATCTGTTAATGCTTTAATTAATTGTATTTTCGTAAACTGAAAATTTGTTTTATATTTAATCTTTTTTTGTTTTGTTTTAATTATTCATTACACTTACCGTATGAACATTATAAGATCACACACTTTAATTTATAAGATTTATTCTTGTGGTATGTGATATGTCAAATTGTTAAATAAATAAATAAGCCGACGATACGTATGTATAGGTAAATAAATATTTTTTTTTGTTATAGAAAAATGAACATATTTCTATTGAACAGTTTGAAACCTGTTGCTTAGAAAAAAAAGTGAATCAAAATATATGAAAATTACAGATAGACAGTTTTCAATTTATGCTTAGAAATACTATACAGGATAAAACTTTGTGGATGGTAAATGAAATTTGGCACAGTCAATTATTGAGATCTTACTTTGTGTTACTTATTTGTGTACAACATTTATTCTTTTTCATACATTATCCCTAGTTTTCTATTTTTTCCCGACTACTAAGTCAGCAAATGGTAATGAAAGCTTTGGCTTTGTTCTAAAAGTAATCGTTTAATACAAATGATTTGTAGAGCGTTGTAAATACTAAAATTCGGCAAACAATATACTTTAAATAAAAATGAAAAAAATAAAAATTTTACTAAAAAAAATGCAGTTACAAGTTAACGTGTAGCGACATCGTTGATTCAACTTCAAAAATTTTTCATAATCAACTTATCTATGCAAATTGGTTGATTTACTAATGATTCAAATTTAAATTTTGTAAAATAATTAGAAATTTAAATCGTTTTTATTATTCTTTAAAGTTTTTTGTTTAACCATTTAAATTATTTTACAAATTCCTGCATCCCCTTTAAAATTCCATACATATTTTTAAAATAAAGTTAAAACACAAAAATACAAGTACGACTGTGTATGTGCCGTGTGTGAAGAAGCAAGTAAAGGTTGACATTTCTAATAAAAAACCCTCGCAAACCAAATTTAAGGTAAATAAAAAGTATCTACTTAAAACACTTAACACAAATAAGTGTTAAGTATTTCCAACAATTTTCCGCAACGCTGACTACTTCCAACAACTTACAGGATTGTAAAGCAAGTTTTGTGAAAACGGTTGACAAACACGCTCGAGTATGAAAATCCCTCTAAACAACATTGAACCACTACCACCACTCACGTTTGCGAGTGACACACAAAACGACAACGACGAAATATACGAATATTAACATTGTATTTAATGACAATTCACCTGAAATTTTTACCAACAACCACTTACACTCACACATATGTATATATATGTCTAAACGTATAGAAATGCACATACATATTTACATATTTACGTTAATGTAATATGTGTGTGACATTAAACCACACTAAACATACATAAATATCACCATATATGAATTAGTATTATCCTGGCACTATGACACTCACCGAACTGCAAGCATGCAGACAGACATTTAGACTTATATATAAGCCGTGGTTGAACACATATACTTCATATTTATACTACCGTTTCGTTCATACATATGTACATAGAGACATACATATATTTCAAATAAATTTTTGGCAACAAAATTAACGAACTTTAACGTTTTCCAGAGTGTTTTCCGTTAAAGACATCCTGCATAAGACACTCAAGCGACATTTATTTATTGCCTGGATTTGTAAATGTTGGAATCTTAGGCACATATACACACACATACACACACAGAGAGAAACAGTATAGAAAATGACAGCCCGTGAGAAGACATTTATAGCGAATGTTTTCTTCATTCTTTCGATTTATTTGCAAGTATGACTGTATGTGTGTTTTAAAATTAAATATAAAATCGCTTATGTATATGTATGCTGATATACAGTGGTTACGAGGGCTATTTTTTTAGTGTGTAAGGTTATTAGAAATATGGGTAAAAAAACACGATATTATATGTTATAAAAAATAACAATATCTAATACTCAAAACATTTTAACTTCCATTTCTTTTATAATTCTTAAGCTAAGCTATGTATCGGATGTTTTTTATAGAGGTTTAGAACTTTGAAATGGAATAAAACATAGATACATTTTTTAAGTTGACATGAAATTTCCTTTACTGGAAAAATAATCTTCTAGCATTATAATTTAAATATGACTTCTGGACGTAGTCTAATCTAGAGGTCCAAATTTAAATGACATTTTCCAACATTTGTGGTCGTATATCGGCAATAACGCAGCGAATGTTGGCCTCCAAATGGTCAATCCTTTCAGGATTATTGGTGAAGACTAGCGATTTCACATGTTATCACAGAAGATAGCGTTAAATCGCACGATTTTGGAGACCGATTCACGGGTCCTAAACGTGAAAGTATGCCAGTACCAAACGTTTCCTTCAATAAATCAATTGTGACACGTTGCGCCGTCTTGTTAAAACCGCAGCTCCTGCACATCATGGTTGTTTATTTGATGAACGAAATAGCGGTCTCTATAGCGGTCACCCTTGACTGCACGCAAAGAAAAAACATGATTGAATATGGTCACGGTAATATGAATACAGACAATTTTAAAATTCTATGATTATTACAATCGTTATATGATTGCCATAATCATAATATGGTTGTAGTCATATTTTACGTCAATACCATGATCATATATATGATGGCAAGAATCATTATATGTTTGTCCAAACTATAAAACATGTTACGGATAATCAAAAAAAAATAAAAATGTATGATGGTTTCAGATTATGGTTATCATATATTCCAAAACCATCATATAAATGATTATCCGTAACAAAGTTTATAGTTTTGACAAACATATAATGATTCTGGCCATCATATATATGATCATGGTATTGACGCAAAATATGACTACAACCATATTATGATTATGGCAATCATATAACGATTGTAATAATCATATAATTTTAAAATTGTCTGTGATCATATTACCAAGAACATACTCAACCATGTTTTTTCTCTGGGTGTGTTGCATCCGGACAAGCATTATTTTTAAAGAAGTACGGGCCAGTGATCCCACCAGCTCATAAAGCACATTAAACAGTCAGTTTTTTTTTTGATGTAATGGTGTCTCAACATACTCTTGAGGATTATCATCGCTCCAAATACAGCAGTTTGTTTATTGACGTATCCGTTCAAACAAAAGTGAGCTTCACCGCTTAACAAAAATCGCTTATGAAAATCGGGATCAACGGCAATATTTTTTTCAAATAAATTTTCACATGTTGGAAGCGTTGTTCAGGCGTCAGTCTATTCATGTTGAAATGCCAAACCAAACTAAACATAAGTCATATGACAGATAGCAAAATGTCCGCCAGTTAAAAAAATGTTGCCAACTTTAAAATGTATACCTCTATAAAAAGCACCCTTTATATTTTAAAAAGGTTTGTTTTTGTATATTGCAGTTTTTAATTCTTATAAAAGTCCGTTGAAAAGTTGTCTCTATATTTGGAAAGTATTGAAAAATAAGCAGATTTTAAGTGATAAAAAAATATCAAAATCTGATGATGGGCACACTTTTACCTCTTGAAAAGTGTTGTGACAATCAGTACAGCCATCAAGGCATTGTTGTTAAGCTTAAAAGTCATATGTTTTCTAAAGTATTTTGCAAAACTTTCAACACATAACAAATTGTTGATATTCCTAAACTCTTACAGTCAAACATTAACAGGAGCGTCAAGCACTATGTTATATTCCGCCTAACGCTGAAGTAACGTACCTAAACAAACGCATTAGGGTTGTGTCATAAATAGTAATGTTAACTGCTGCCAACTTCTCTCCTAAACGCGTTGTCAAAATTGGATTATGCAACGATCGTGCATTACCGTCGCGGTATTTCGGTTTGCTTCATACAATTTGTACAACTAAACAACGAATAAGTTTTATAAATTTAATATCTTTTATTCTTTTCCACTATTATCACAGTGCTATACATTCCGTGGAAGAAGAAAATTAGAATTACAAACACCGGCACAAGATATCAGTTTACGGTTCCTTATTCGCCAGAAACAAATACTCTTACTCTTTTGCATTTGCATTCGTACATTCACATAGATGAGTGCGAATTTTCACAGTAAAATTATATTGTTGTATTTGTGGTGACAGGAGTAGCAGTTTCTTAACTTACTTAGAAAAAACACACACACATACACAGAATACTGGTTACTAGTAAAAACTTAGTTGAAAAACAATTTACATTTGGCAGTGCCAGTTCTTGGCAAAAACTTTTAAATCGTATCTATATCAATAGTTACAAAGGGAAACGGTAGAGGTCACTGCAATAGATTCTTTTTGGATACAAAATTTTGTAAATTAACTTATATTTCATGGATGTTATAGCACACATAGATTTTCTATCAGCAACTTACTTACATAATGAAGTAAAACTTTTAGACTACAAAATTGTTTTTAACGGCCTAAAATATTTATTTTTCATATGTATATAAGCGTACAGGTGCAAATCGAAATTTTTCCCCCAATGCAGGTATCATTAGGATGTTTATTAAATTAAGTATAACTTCTATTAATCCATTGGAAGTTTAACTAATCAGATATATAACTATTTTTTAAAATCTTATACCAAATATAGGGTAGAAATTCTTAGCTTAACTGTGATTATTTCTTATGCGAATCTAATTTTTAAATACAAACACATGCAATCCCCTCTGCATTTTTAAGATACATATATGTACAACTAAATTGGTATCTACGTATGTATATACGTACAATCAGACATAATATTGTGTATAACGTAGCAACGACAGAATGCAGCTATGTGAGTCGTCACTAAATGTCAGCCAGAAAAAGATACTTTTGCAAAGAAAAATATAACAAAAAAATTGTAGAAAATGTTATCAACGTTTTGGTGGCAAAACGTTAGTAAAACAACAATAACATTGGAGGCAATACAACAAAATAAAAATTAAAAAAAGAGTAGAAAAAGCAATAACAATACAACAGAAATCTTCTTTAGAGAAAAATATATATGTATATGGCACATACATATATACATATTTGTTGGTGCACTTTTGTAGGAAAACGTTTGTGCACTTTGGAAAATTTAGGTGCAAAAATTTACAAAAGAAGAGTTTTTTGCTTTTGTTTTGATCTATCCAACATATGGTAGAAAAACAAAATGCAAAAAAAAAACAAAATTCACAAATATACTCTGTAAATGGAATAAAAACTTTGTGAAAAAAAAATAAATTATAGTGTGAGACTAGCAAAACCCTGGTTAGGAAACAGAAAGACAGTCTGTTAGTCAATTTGGATAAATAAACTTGGGCTTATTTGAAGATAAAATAAAGTGTATAGTTTTGTTGAAGTGTCAATTAGTTAATTTGCTTTGCTTGACGTTACTTACAAAATAAGTAACGTAACACATAGTAATAAAGAACACTTTCATAAATTACCAATAATATTTTTTAAGTAAAATCTAAAAGAGTTTTTGGTGTTTGACTTACCTCACTCCTTATAGATCTATAACACTAAATTTGGAAACAAACCATTTCAAAGAAGGTGGTAACTGCCAAACGCCTCATTCACAGAATAGTGTTTTCACGGGCGTACAATCTTGTGCTTGTTTGTATGGAAGTTAAAGCCCAACAGTTTTAATGAATATTAATAAATTTGTACTTTAGTTATCTAGTTGGGGCTTTCATAGCCTCCGTATAAATATGCTACACAAATAAGATATTAATGATAACGATGAATTAATAAATAAATAAAAACAAATACGTATACCTAAAGCGATCAGTTGTTAGCTCTTGCTGCCAAATAAATTCTATCCCCAAAAATAAGCTGAATAGTGCCGCTAAAAATATGTACCACAAAAGTCTTCCAACCCGAGTTGGCTTGAGCCACCATTAAAAGCCCACTTCGAAACTTACCCATATGCTCGTATAATATTAAAAATATTTAAACCAAAAGTTACCACCAACAAGCTTTACATAAACACAAATCTCTCTACAAGTTTTTGTGATGATCAGTCTACTATTGATCCTGAGCTGCCACAGAAGCCCCACTTCAGAAAAATGCTATGACAAAACCTACTGGGTACTGCTAACGCTGCTGTGCAAAAGGGTAAAGAAACCTATTTGTTTGTTTGTTTGTATTATTGAGATGCCAATGGCAATATTGTTGCAAAAGTAATGATTCCGTTAAAGGGAAATACGCTTTACGCGGAAACTGCATTGACAGTCACAAAATTTCCGGTGATCCCGAATGATTTAAAATGCGGTAACTAAATTTGATACTATATATTATAGTCATAGTTTTTCTTTAGTTAACGCTTCAACATTTCTGTTTTCTACAATAATTTCACTCAAAGACAGACATAAAAACACACAAACATAAAAACTGCACATGTTTTGTTGAGAACTCTTGAAGCTAAATTTTCTTTAGGGGTTTTTCAACAAAACGAAACAAACAAAACAAAGAAATAGTAAAATAAAGTTTATTGCAGTTTGTTGTCATTGTCTGTATTTCTTTGGTTTAAGTCCTAATATTTAAGGCATTTTAACCACGGCAATCAACACTGCTGGCACTTTAAAGTTTTAGCTTTATTTCTATGGTATTCATTTTTGCTTTTCTTCGCTTGAATTTATATCTTGGTCTTGGTTTCTTTTAACTTTTGTTGAAATTTTGTGAATTTTAAAATAGATTTGTGGTTTCTTTTTTTTTTTTTTTGATTTGTTTGATAGTATTTAATATGTAATCATTTTTAAAGCGTGCTCTTGCATATGTTTCGTATTAAATAATATCGTTGTATGTTCAACCGTAATTTTTTTGTTGCTTTTTTATGTCAATTTTACTCAAACATTTGCAAAGTTTTCCGCTGACATAATATATATCCTTTATATATTCATTGGTTTTATCAACAACTGCGTTTGTGTTTACGTACTCTTTGAAATAAGAAAAATGTTAAAATATATACATATGTATGTACATAAGTATGTATGTACAAAGACAACATTTTTCAAAAAACCACATGAATTATTTATATTAAACAAAGAGACTTCAATTAATTACGGCCGTCATAAAGAACGAACGATATTCAATGCCGCATATTTATCAGGTTATTTTTTTTAATTTTTTTTATTTTATGTTTTTATTTTAATAAGTATTTAGTATCACCATGATAACCAAGAGAAAGACTGAGCATAAAAACTTGAGTTGCCGGCTTTTACTTATATTTCTTAAGAAAACAGTTTAATAATTTCATTTATATGTCATAATGAGTTCGTTTTCTTTATCGAGTGAAATAATTAAAAATAGCTGAATAGCAATTCATTCATTTAGTGAATGATTCATTTGAGAATTAAATTGTTTTTTAAAGTAATGCTTATCATGACTATAAATAAAAATAATGCAACCAGTTTTCTGTGGGTGTCAAAAATGCGAAAAATTTTAAGCCTTCAAAAGGATTTTTTCATAGTTCCTGTAGATATCTAGAAGGATAAAATATTGATAATAGTAGTGATTGTTTTTAACCCAGACTGTAAGATTTTAATATTAAGGCAGATCTATGAATTAACATTTAGAATTTGTCTTAAAAACGTTACAGGCATGTGCAAGCATTATTCTTTGGATCGACGAATAAATTTTTCCGCCTAAAAAAATTATTAAAGCCGCATGGAGTACAAATGAAAACATAGTTATATTTTGATCAGTAATCAGAAGAGTGGGTTTCCCCTTGGACGTTGGTGAAACTGTAGTTTGTTTCAATTGCCATCTTCCTTTGGGACTACTAGGGCTTAAAATAGTACAAATTAAGTATCCTTTCGTAGACAGACAAAAAACCAACAATGATTTTTCGGAATTAAATATTAATATGCAAAATGAATTGAATATAACAAATGGTTATATTTGCTGCCCGTCTATGCTGCCAAAATGATCAATTCAACATCATTCCAAAAATAACTTAATTCTATTTCAAAAAATGTTATTATTTTATAATCCAGTTTTCCACTTAATATCTTATTAACATATAAATACCTTCAAGACCATATAGACAAATCATAATCTGGTAAAGATTTGATAAGAGCAATACACAATAATTCTTATTGTCATATCTTACACGACTGATTAGTAAGTGAGATAATTTAAATCAGTTCTTGAATATACAGAGCTTTATGTTACCTTTTTAATATTGAACTTGACAAAATAACTACCATGATAAGGCTCTCGACTGTCACGTACAGTGAAGAAACGTACTAAATTCAAAGGCCTTATAACTTGTACAGCCTATAGTACACGAAATGTAGAAAGCCACATGCGCATGTGTCTCCTTCGTCACGAAAATGTTAAGCATATCGGTAAAATTTTTAAAAAGAAAGAAAAAAGAAAAAACATGAATGAATATGGTCACGGTAATATGATCACAGACAATTTTCAAATTCTATGATTATTACAATCATTATATGATTGCCATAATCATAATATGGTTGTAGTCATATTTTACGTCAATACCATGATCATATATATGATGGCAAGAATCATGTTTGTGAAAACTACAAAATATGTTACGGATAATCCAAAAAAATAAAAATTTATGATGGTTTCAGATTATGGTTATCATATATTCTAAAACCATCATATATCTGATTATCCGTAACAAAGTTTTTAGTTTGGACAAACATATAATGATTCTTGCCATTATATATATGATCATGGTATTGACGTAAAATATGACTACAACCATATTATGCTTATGGCAATCATATAACGATTGTAATAATAATAGAATTTTAAAATCGTCTGTGATCATATTACCATGCACATACTCAACCATGTTTTTTCTCTGGGTGTACAGGCGGTAAAATTTTGATTGTACACGAAATATAACTGGGTGGTTTTGAGGCTGGAAAATGAAAGAACACGACATATTGCAAATGTCGCTTCATGATGACGACAAAATTACGTCAGAGTCTCATGCGCATGTTGCTTTTTACATGTCGTGTACTCTAGGCATAACGATCTGCTTAAAGCAGTTTTCAATTTTAATTAGTTTGAGAGTAACTTAGCGTCGGATGGAAACACCATATAAGTGATTAAAAAGTCCTGGAAGTTTTAGTAGTTACAAAAAGTAACATTTTTAATTCAAATGTAAAATCTGTTTTTTTTTATGTAGTTGCTAAACATGGAATACAAAGTCTCAAAACATTGACAGCAATTAAACATTTCAAATCTATTGAAAAAACATTATATCCAACAATGATTTCTACAAAATAAACAAACCTTTGTTTTAGCATTAGGCGCTTTTGAATGTAACATTCTTACCCCCATATTTATAACAAATTTTTAAGTTTATTAATGGCTTATTGAACAAATTTTGTATGAAAATGTCTTCCAACCAACTTGAAAATTGTTTATGAATATGGGGGTTATTTGTTAATTCTTTATTAAATTTAATTTTGTATATTTGTTTTTCCACATTGATCTGTTGCTGCTATTATTTCTACATTTTCTTATTTTCCCTAGTCTATAATCCTAGCTTTATTTCAACTTTTATAAACTGTTTAAATGATTTAATTCTGCTGGCTTTAACAGACGCCAGTACAACCAAGTAATTTTAGAACTCTTTTCGTTTCCCTAACATCCAGATTTTCTTTTTTTATAAATTACTACCTTCAATTATAAGCAAAGATACATTTTTTCCTTTTCCTTATTGGTACTAGCAAAAATTCTAAAAACAAATGCTTTTTACCTTTAAATAAGAAACAAAGCATACAAAAGTAGGAATTATAGAAAGAAATTTTAAAAACACTTAAATTTGATTGTTATTTTCTTACATTTAGTTTTGTGTGAGAGTTTGTTTAAGATCTTACATTTGTTTGTAATTGAATTCGTTATATATTTCATGCTTTCTGAAATCAAAAGCACTTAAAGAAACAAAAACAATTGAGTTAAAATAAACAGAGATTAACTTTATTTAATATTTGACACTTTTAAGTGTTTTGGGTAATTTACCAAATTACTAATGTTTTACAAATTAGTTGTTTGTTCTAATACATAGATACCACACATTTGAATTGAATTTCTGTATACATAAAGTTCTACATACTTAATTTTGTAAACTAAGAAGTAATTTAAAATACTTCAAAATGAATTTATAGAAAAGATTTAGTAACGTCTTTATTTAGAGAAATTTTGATAATGTTCTTTTCCATTTAGAGAAAACCTTATTTCAGTTCATTTTCAAATATGTATTAGAGAGTATATTTTTTTGTCAAAGTTTATTCTGATTTAAATCTTTAGGCCCATTGTTAGAACTAACCATTTAAATTTCTGTTACCTTTAGCTACAGTGAGAAATAAAGTTTCATTTCATTAATGTAACGTAACATCCATTTTAAATAAATCTTATAATTTTAAAATTATGGCAATATAAGTTTGTTAATTAGTAAAGACTATACAACCTTTTACATAAAAGCAGCAGGGTTAAATAGTTTAAAAAGAAAAAGTGGCACCTTTATCTAGTACAAACAACCTTACGTTTAGATTCAAGTGTAGTTTTAATAATGATAAACTTGTTATTTGTCCGATAACATTCGTCCTTTAGCAATTGATAAGCTGTTATAATGGTCCCTAGTTCAAATTGGTTTTTAATACTTTTTCAAGATCAGTTTTCCATTTGTTGATAAATTTTTAACTTGTCGAGTGTTGAGAAATTTTTTTTAAATTATGCTAATTTTTTTGGCAATTTTTAAAAAAAAATTACAAACTTTTTCTAGTTCATAATAATTATACTTTTATTTTTCATTCCATGTTACATAACAACTGAGCAGAGAAATAGAAAAAAAAACTGTTTGTTGTAGTTTTCAGTACTAAAGGCATGCTTTACCGACTAGTTATGCAAAGAACATATTTGTTAATTTTTGTTTTTTAAACCTTTTCCTTAAAGCAACTATATAAAGTTTTCATATCATACATACACAAGAAGAAAATCAATTAAGTGTAACAAAATTGAAACAAAAAAAAAAACGAACTGCAGTTCTGAAATAAATTTCAGTAGTTTTAACCACAAAAGTTTTCTGTTTAAACTTAACATTAAAATTAGCAACAACTTTTGCTCTCACAAACGAAACAGTTTTTTTCGCCAAATAGAGTTTGAAAACATGCACCATTAATATAAATTTTTAAAACAAGAAATTGCTTGAAATTTCCTCGCTAAAAAACCAAACTCTCACAGTAAAATATGTAAAGGTTTGACTGAAAACAAAATTTAATTTGAAAAAATCCTCAGAATTTACTAAAGCAAAAACTCCTTATTTGATGTTTAGATTTTACTGTAGCCACTATCTGCAATTTTGATTTAATTAAATGCTAAGCTGCTTAAAAAAATATTTTATACAAATTCTATATTGAAAATAATTTTTCTTAAACTAAGACAAGCTACAGAAAATTTTTAATAAAATCTTTTGTGTTAAGAAAAATACTAAAACTTTTTTTTTTCGTTAGAAATATTTTAAAAACTTACCATCGATTTTCAAAAACTAAAAACTTTTAAGATAAATTTTAATATTTTCTAGCAATATTTTTCTTTAAAATGGTAAAAGCACAATCTTTTACTTATATAATACATATCTTGCGTACAAAAATTAACATTTTCTACCATTAATTCTGGTTTTAAGCACTCACAAAACATTTTTAGATTTGTTTTTGATAAGCCCAAAGCGCAATACGAAACAAAAGTACAGGGAAAAAAAACAGAAAGTTAAGGAAATAACCTCGAGGAGTGCAACTAATTTATACTTTTTGTAGTCGTAGCTTCAGTCGCCGTTTACCGTTGTCAACTATTACAACAAATAAACGACCTGACATCTTTGTAATTACCAGCAAGTAAAAGGCTTACGAACAAAGAAAAAATATACAAAAAATAACAGAAAAATAAAAAGCAAAAAGTATCATAAAAAAGCTATAAAAAACTACACAAATGATGGAAAATGATATGAACGTGACAACCGCAAAATATTTAGTCGTACAAACGCTAACAACAGCAACAATAACAAACTGCCAGAAAGGACAAACAGAAAGAAAATTCTTCATTTACAAAAGTAACTTTTAATTTTCCTTATTTTGTCTTTTTGTTATATTATATTTGGGGAAGAGAACAAACAAATATTTTTATACATTTTTTATATGACTCAAATAGCCGGGAGATTAAAAAGGTTATAGGTCACATCTCGTAATGCATAACAAAAAA
>NDXZ01003351.1:6372-21875 GCA_003055125.1 Paykullia maculata | reverse complement strand
TATTACCCTCCCGTTGAAATAGAGGGTGAGTTTCATTATATTTTTGCAAATTCTAATATTGGAAACTACAATTTGATTTTTGCAAAACTATTAGGTTATATTAAGTAAAGTCTAAGATAAATAATAAATAAATTCAAAAATTTGTTACTTTTGGTAACAAGATTTATTCGCTTCTTGCGTTTGAATAAAATGCTTTTTATGATGTTGAAAGACTTATCCCCAAGTTCACAGTCATAAGTTAACTTTTTGTATACTAATATGATAACTATTGTTTAACTAATACGTGTTCTTGGTGCCTTAACTAATGGCAAACTAAGAGCTGTTAATAAAATATCATTAGCTAACCTATTGCCATTAGTTAACTAATGACAGTTAATTTGGGCATAACAATAAAAAAATTACGTAAAGTAATTAACTGGTAGTCAAAGTTTAAATATTTTTTAACATACATTTTTTTAATGTCAAAAATCGCCATAATACCCAATATTATATTTTTCTTTATATATGCCAAAAAATAATTTTTTTATTACCAATATATTGTTTAAAAATCATATATGACAAATTTTATACAAATCGCTGAAACTGGCCAAAATATAATTTAAATTTAGTTTTTATTTTAATAAAAAACAAGTTAATAACCTTAATATAATGTAAGCTACTTACTATTGCGTCTAGATATTATCTTAGCAATTGGAGTTTAGACTTACCTAAAAAGAAAATAAAGAAAAAAAAGTTGTTTAATATATATTTAAATTAAAAAAAAAAAAACTTAAAATAAAGGAGGTGAATTAAACATTGCTTGAAATGAAGAGTGTGAATCTTGGCATAGTAAACGTTTTTTTCAAGGAGGAGTTATTTATTAAAAGTTAGAAGAGTTAAGTGATTTGACAACGTCTAGCTGTTGTCTGGCACCAGCTTTTCTGTCGACGTTGCCGGACAAATGCTGTTTACAAATGCACATTTTCTGACAATATCGTCAGATCTGACCGTTTGAACAGGACATTAAGCATTTAGTTATAAACCTGCACATTTACTACCAAACATGGTAGGCGGGCAAACAATATGTATGCGATGGTGTTGACAATTTTAAAAGCTAAATACAAAAATAAAAAATATATACATATAAGTATTAACTTCTAATTAAATTCACTTAAAATTTGTAACATTAAACAGTATGGCTTTCATTTTATTATTTTCAAACGTGAAACGCTTAAGTCAAGACGCAGATACAGTAATTCAAGTTGACTTTTTAATTGTGTTTTTATACCCTTTACCCTAGGTGACAAGGGTATATAGATATAAGTTTGTCATTCCATTTGTAATTTCAACAATATTCATTTGCGACCCCAAAAAGTATATATGTATATTCTGGCTCCTTATAGACAGTGAAGTCGATTTAGTAGAGCTGCAAAACTATCGATAGTCGGCACCATCGATAGTTTCGATAGTTTGAAAAAAAAACGCGAACAGGATAAATTTGTATACACCATATGTATACCCTTTATTTAAATTAAAGCCAACTACTGGTCCATTTTTATATGTAAATCCTCAACTTTATTGTATTTATGTATTTTTTCTAAAAAAAAAGCACAAATATTTAAAAATTTGTTGACGGCGACACCTAGCCATAGCCACCAGTTTTACATAGCTAAATCTAACTAAAAATTATTACCTGAACAAATCTCTTAAAACTATTTAGCACAGTTTTTTTGGTATTGATTTACTTATACTTTACGTAAGGTAAATACGAATGACTTGGTTTTTTATGTAAATAATCATATAACTGTAAAAATTTAGTTGCGGCTAATAACTTGCGTAGAATAAGTTGTTAGAATGTGACATTAGCTACAACTAATCCACTTCGTATTAACTTTTTTAAATTTTCCGATAGTATCGATAGTGAATAAAACTGTCGATATTCAGAGTAAAAATTAAGTATCGATAGTACTATCGATTGTTTTGCAGCTCTACGACTTAGCAATGTCCGTCTGTCCGTCTGTCTGTTGAAATCAACTTTTCTCAGCCCCCTAATGTCGCACAAACCCAATACTGATATCAAACTAAATTACTCCGAGATTCTTTCTATTAAAAATGACCAAAATTCGACAATAAACGAGATATAAGCAACAAAAAACAATTTTTTTTCGACACAAAACTAATTAGTTAACTAATTGGTCCAGGATCAACAAATATATGGGCGAAAAACCTATATGGACTAAAATATCGAACATGTAAATACGTACGTGCATACATAAGTATACATATACACATATACATACATAAATACACGTTGTGAAGGGTGTCCAAGATTTGGCACAGCCGAATATTTTTATTCCACGGTATTGTGACACACAGTGTAAACAGTTAAAAACTGTCTCTATATTTTTAACACTGTCTTTTTCATTAAACTTTATAGACAAAAAACCTTATAAAATTTACAAAAGTTTTTAATAAATTTTTTCTATACAAAAATGATCTATTTGCTTTTATTTACTTTTTTATTTTTCCATTTAATCCTAATTCATATAAGTATTTATAATGTTTTGCAGTTCATGGTTTTTCCAGAAAATTACAATATTTTGCAAGTATTTTGTAATTGGCGAAGGGTATTTTATATTCGGTATGGCTGGTTGTAGCAATATTACTTGTTTTTAGATCTTTAAGTATAATATTAATTAGTATTTACTTAGATAATAATTAATTTAATAAAAATAAACAAAACGGGAAAGACCCTAAGCGCAAGTTAATATTTAGGTTGGTGAAACAATGCAGGAAGGTCTTTAGCTTGAGGTATCTCTAAAACTATTCGTTAATTTTCGAAATCCCAATATTAGTTTCTATTTAAACATATTTTTACAGCTAAACATTTTTATTCTAATTAAGTTACTTTTAAAATGTACACAAATTTAGTGTAAATAATGAATACAAATAACTGCATAGTGTACACAATTGGTGTTAACAATTTTCAACAAAACTCTTCAAATTGACTTAAATGCAAAATAAAAATAAAAAAAATATTATATAAAAAATACCAAGAAAAACAAAAATAATTTTATTGTTAAAAAATATAAACAACAACTACTAAAATACAACTGCAACAAAAACAAAAGGAAAGCAGTTTGTTGATATAAAAATATCATCCAATAATATTTGAGCAAAGTGCGAACAGCGAAAATATAGAATGGAATTTACCAATTGTAAAAGGTTTTCGTTACAAAAACACACCAAAAACAAAAGTACTAGAAAAATAACAAGCAGCAAATAATTATTAAATGCAGTTGTTAGTCGCTGTTGTTGTTGTTGTTGTTGTTGTTAGTTCTGGTCTTCTTTTGTTACCTCTAAAACAGAAGCCACAACTGCAACAACAATAGCAGCAACAGAAATTTTTGTTAACAAGTACAAATAACTGAAAACAAAAAATGTTTAAAAAACAAATAAAAAACAATATAAAATAAATAGTTAAGCTGGTACATAATTAGAATTCACCTTGAGTTCGAGCTAAAATACATAAAACTATTGATGTATATATTTAACTGGAAAAGCAACAATAAAAATTAGCAGAAAGTTGAAAAAAAATTTGTTTAATGCAAAAACAATAATGGTTTTTACAAATAATTTAGGTTAAAATATTATTTTGTTTGTTTAAAATTGTTTTGCTTCTCCCCTAAATATAAAAAAAAATATTTAAAATTATTTCTTAAATAAAGGGAAAATAAATTAAAACGAAATTTAAGTGGTTGCAATAAACATTTGTATTATGAAAAAAAATATTGGAAAAAAGTCAGAATAAAAACTTGTTTTCAAACTATTTCTAAAATTCTTCTAAAAACTTATTATACATTTTTATATCTACATACCTACATATGCACCTAATGTACTTAATCTTTTTTTATCACTGATTACTTGCGAGATTTTGTTTTTGGGTTTTGCTAAAATTCCAATGTAAATTTATTTTAAACACGGCCCCAAAAATTTTGCTTTTTACATATTCGTTATGTATGAATATTTAACATGAGTTTATGAAAGGAATGCACAAGCACATTTAGTGTTTTGTCTTTAGAAATAATTTGCTGCAATAAATGAAATGTGACAATACTACAAAAATATAATAGTAACTCCTAACAACCTATTAGTATTAGTCAGTACAGAAAAAAATAGAAGTAAGCGAATGAGTGAACGTTTTTCATTATTAAAATATGTTCAAACGATTATGTAAAATTTTCTAAACGGTTTTGTTAGTTGCATATATGAAATATGCGTTTCCATTGTAAAGATACAGGTATTGTTTCTAAATATCTACATAAACAAGTAAGAGCGCTGTATTTGACTGTGCCAAATCTTTTATACCCTTCACTACGTGTATTTACATATGTATGTATGTGTGTATATGTACGTATGTATTTACATGTCCGAAAGATATTTAAAGTCTTTAGCTAAGATCACACGATTGCCGTAATGCACCAATTTGGCCCAATCTTTATTGTGCTGATATTGTGCACAATAACAAATTTGTTCCAATCAAATTTTTTTTAGTCACATGATTGCCCTATTTTATACAAATTTTATTGGTACAAGTTGGCGAATAATAATTTTATTGGTACAAGTTGGCGAATAATAATTTTATGGCAATAAATGCTGCCGGTCGTTCATACGATTGTTCAAACATGCGGCTTGTTTTGGTGCATAAAATATTTTCTTAAAGAAAAAAGAAGTTATCAGCTGCATTTTATGTTTTATATTTATTAAAAGCACAAAAAAAAATATAATAATAATAAATTTTAAAATTGCATCTACATAAGTACATATAAATATAATTAAAAAAATTATTAATAATTTTATTTTGGCTTAAAGTTCATATATTTTTTTGAAATTGTGACCTATATTGAGAATGTAATTTTAGTTTCCCATATGATATTGACCGAGTGAAATGCATTTTCGAAACCAGCTACGATTTCATCGTCAGCACTCTTTTTCTCATCGGTACAACTGTTATTGAATGTAAATTTGGTTTATTTAAGCTACAATTTTATTGAAATAGCAACTGGAACCTATTTTTCAAATTCAATAATATTAAGAATATACAGAACTTAATTTACAAACAACCAAATTTTATTTTTTATCATTCTCCTTTTATTCATCATATGCTATTTATGCTTGGTTATCCTTTGGATAACATGGTATGCATATTGCATAGACTTAATTTTAATTATAGTTTACATGCTTTATCATATGGGAAAACTGAAGTTTTAAATAAAATTAAATTAATTTAAATATATCAAAATTTTAAAAATAAATATATGAATTTTAGCCAAAATAAAATTATTAATAAATTTATAGATTAATAAGTTCAACACATAATAAATATGACAATTATATAATATTTAAAAAACTTTATTTATTGTTGTATAGAAATATAATTTTGATTAAAAGGAAAACTTCTTTACAAAAATAATCCATGGCACGGAAAAAAATTAACATTGGCGCGTATTGTTAACTTTAATTGCCGCTAAAGAACACAATAAATATTGGCATACTTTTGACATTTTGATTGTCGCGCGATTGTATTTAAAGTGGTCTCATGGTTGCCACATCAGGGTTGTATTTAATTGGTTAAAACAAACACAATATTGTCCACGATTGCCGCATTTACCAAATTATTGTGCAATCACACGATTGGGATACAAAAAATGGTGAAAATTGATTCATTACGGCAATCGTGTGATCTTAGCTTTAGAAAAGTTAATATATTGTAGAAATCACAAACGGAATAACAAACTTATATACACCCTTGTCACCTGTGGTGAAGGGTATTATTAAACAAATAAAAAATTACAAAACAAAAATACAGTAATTTGGTTTATTGCTATGTGGTTTTGCAGCTCATATTCATTTATTCGTGCTGCAAAGCACACCACCTGAAGTATTTATTTTTTAATTTAATGTTTTGATAGTATTTTCTTAAGATATTGCACATCCGTTTTAATAAGTGTGTTTGTATATTAAGTATTTGTTTTAAAGTGTTAATTACTAACCTTAAGTTTTATTTATTTTAGTGTTTGCCAACAGCAAATAATAAAAACAAATATAAATAGAGTATTTTGGAAATAGTGTGAGTGTCACTTATCTACCATAAAATAGGGGAAAGCGATAAAAGTAATCAACCTACTATTTGTTAACTTGTTTAGATGGGAAAATAAGAAGAAAGCTAAATTTATAAACTATTTTTTTTTATACTTGAACTTAAAATTAATAAGCGAAATTAAAATAAGAAAAATAGAAAATTGCCTATAGAAAAAAATAATCATACTGGCCTTATTAAGTAATAGTGCCATTTGACATTTTGTGTTAAAATAATTTTGGAAATTGTTTGTTGATTTAAGAATGCAAAATTTATTTCCTAGAAATTATTTATTTAAAAAATGTTAATAATTCATAGGTTTACCGTAAAAGTTCAATATATTTCAATTTCTTTTTTACTGTTGTAGGGTATTTAAAATTCGGTGGATATTGCTTACTTTTAGATTATTTTATTTTTTGGTTCCAGATTGCAACAATTAGTAATAAAATCAGGGGCATAATTCTATTCAGTATTTCAATAATATTTTTAAAATAAAAAAAAAATATTTTAATGGGTTCTTCTTAGTTTTGGTTATTACTTATGGAACTTGTGAACATTTAAGATGAATATTTTTTCATTTGAATTATTATTTTAGACGTGACAAACGGCTAAACATTGGGATTCACAGGTTTCTATTTAAACTATTAGATTAAGCAGACGGTATAAACAAAAAATAAAAAAATAAATTTGAACTAGGTCGACCAATTGCTATCTAAAAGAAATAGAAATGCATTAAAGTGTATTTTTCTATAAAGCTAATATTGTTATATTTCATAGTAACATTATAACATTAAGTGCCAAATGTTTCCCTTCTATATGTTTGACTTTTTAATAAAGTGATTCAGTAAAGAAAGACCAGCTCTTCAACATTATTAGTTAGTGTTGTTTACTGTGGCCTCCGATATTAAGGTATATTGTTAAGTTTTTTTTCCAATGCATTTTTTCATAGGCCCATTAAAACCTAAGTATCACAGAGTTGCATTTCTTCTCTAGCCAGGGTGAGTGTATTAGTTTGTACTATTTCCTTAACTGACAAAGAAACAAAATATAAAAAAATATTAGAGAAAAAAAAATGTTATTAATTTACATTAAGTGAAGTGAAGGCTTCTTTTTTAATATAATTATTAAATAGCAAAAAGAAACTATAATGATGAAAATTAAAAATTGTATTACAAAAAATATGTATATAAACTAATGCAACAACAATTAAAGTACAAACAACAAAAACGAAATAATAAAATAACTAAAGAAATGCAATAGACACAGAGTGGCAAAAACAAAAGAAAATAAAAATTATAAATAAAAAAAATTATAAAGTAAAACTTAACACAACAACTTAAAAGTAAAACACAAACAACTAATGTACTCGCATGTTTAATAAAAAAGTACAACAACAGCAACAACAACAAATATAATTCTTAATATAAAAAAATATTGTAGAACCAAATGAGATTTTACTTTATATTAAATTTTTTTATAGGCATTTAATTTGGTTAAAAAAATTGCATTGTATAAATAGGCAACAACAACAACAACAACAAAAGCAATAACAGCAACGAAAATAAAATAAAAGCCACTAACAAGCCCAGCGGCAGCAACTAACAGAGTAACCGTAACAAAAAACTAGTAGAGAGATGTAGCAGAAAGAGCATAATATTATGGAAAAATGCAACATTGTTTATAGGGGCAATTAGCTGCTGCATTGAATTTAATGCAAAGTGCTTAGATAATTGCCACAACTAAACAACTAACTAACACACACACACACACACGCAAACACATACACACTTAATACACTGCACTGTGTGCATTTGAACTTGTGTTTACTTTAGTTTTAGATACGAGCACCTTTTAGTTTCTCATAGCCCAAATAAAATTATAAGATGCATCTAATTACGTTCCTTTCTTTGAAAGAAAAAAAATCCGAAAAATATTAATTATTATAAAACAAAGCTTTGAAAGCTGTAACAATAATAAAAAAATTTTTTGCAAAAAAAACTAAGAAGCACATATCATGCAAACATTTTTTTTTAAATTCAATAAAATTGTTTAAAATACTGTATTTTGCATGTATGTATGTATGTGTGTTTATATACCCTTCACCACAGGTGACAAGGGCATATATAGGTTTGACATTCCGTTTGTAATTTCTACAATATTTATTTGCGTCACTATAAAGTATTCTGAATCCTTTTAGATAGGGAAGCCAATTTAACCATGTCCGTCTGTCCGTCTATTGAAATAAACTTTTCTCCGCCCCCCCAATGTCGTAAGAACCCGTATCAAACAATCAGAAATTTTCCTCAGATTCTTGCTATTGAAAGTCTTCAAAATCCGACAATTTACGAGATATAAGCAAAAATAAAGCGAGATATAAAAAAAATATATATATTTAATTTTTATTTTTACACAAAAATTATTCAATTTTTTTGTAAGACAAGCCTTTTTGGGAAATTTGAAAATAATGTACTAATTGGCCCATAATCAGCAAAGATATGGACAAAAAACCTCTATGGACAAAAATTAATATCATAAAAAAATCAAGTCTTCTAAGACTTGAAACATCTTTCAGACATGTAAATACATACTTGCATACATATGTATATATGTATATACACCCATACATACATACATAAATACACGTGGTGAAGGGTATATAACTTTTGACACAGTTATGGCTATGAAAAGTAGCTCTTTTACAACCTTTTAAAGCGTAAAAAATTGTATGTGAATCCCAACCAAAATAATGAGATCAGAGGGATGTCATCGTATTGGATAAAACCGTGTAAAACAATCGCAAATAATCCGATTGAAGATTGGATGAGACAATCTATCTAAGCCGCCCGTAGACCATTTTGACTACTATTTGTTTCGTTCGACGAAGAATGTTTTAGCTGATAAAAATATTGATAAAATCTTAGCTTATGATAAAAAATACTTTCAATAAATGGAATTGTAATTTTATAATAAAATAAACATAAATTCTTCATAAAAAAAACAAAGGAATTTTTGCATGTACCTAATACTAGGATATATTAAAATTGTACAAGATCTTTTTTTTCTAACCCTTTTTATACCCTTCACACACACACATGTGGTAGGGGAATATAGAGGTTTGTCATTCCGTTTGTAATTTCTTCAATATTCATTTGCGACCCTATAAAGTATATTCAGGATCCTTATAGATAGGGAAGTCGATTTAGCCATGTCCGTCTGACCGTGTGTATGTTCAAATCAAGTTTATGTAACTCCCATAGGTCACTCAGGTAAAACTTTTGGAAATGCTTTCGAGAAAATCGGTATTGAAAACTGGCAAGATCCATCACTAACCGGCTGAAATATAAGCAAAAAAAGACGACTGCCTTGTTTTTTTATGTTTTTTTTTACTCAAAAATTATTAAATTTGTGTGTAAGACAAAAAAAATTTTTTTTTCGAGATCATATAAGCAAAAACAATTTTTTTTTTACACAAAAATTATTATATTTTTGTGTTTTGAAAAATATTTACTAATATACACAAATAGTGAAGGGTATATAAGATTCGGCCTAGCCGAATATAGCGCTTTTAATTGTTTTTCTAACCCTTTTTTAATAATACAATTTATTTAAAGAATTTTTAATATAGAAAAATGTTTAACAAATCTTTAGATTTAATATATTTAACTTTAGGAACATTTTTTGAAACATTATTTTAAAAAAAAAATTCTTTAACTAAAAAAAGAAAAAATTTTTTTTAAAACACAAGAGTATTGTTAAATAAACCAAAATTTTTAGAATTGATAAGATTAAAAATGACCATTTAATTCCTTTTTCAAGGAAGGTTTAAATTAATAATGTCTTTTTTTTTGAATTTAAGATATTTAAAAAAAAAATTGTTTTTAACTCCCTTTTAATGAAGAATTTTTCACAAACTTTTATTCATAAATAATCTTTTTCCCTTTAAATCAGCTGTGCAGTTTTTTATTGTACAGAAAATGCTGTTACTTCTGAAATATGTTTGTCAATATATTTTAATTTATTAAATCGTGCGAAGGGGGAAAACGGGGGGAGCTAATATGCAACGCCTGTTTAAAAAGTAACTAATTATTAATTAATCCAAACGCCTAAACACAACTTTGTTGTAGATGTTGTTCTTTGCAACAACAAAAGCAAAAACTCATGAGTTTAGATTTTATTTTTTTGATTTTCTAGCAACAAAAAAATAAATAAAAAAAAGTTTGATGACTGCTCGCCACCACAGTTGCAAAAAAGTAGTCATTAAATAATGTTGTTGTTTATATGTTTAACTGAATTCGTCTGCAGCTACAGACAAACTCTTTGGCATTAGGAGCCAATAACAACAATATTTTCTTTCTTCACACATCTAATCTAATATCTTCGTGATCCAGCTACTTCTAACATTCTAACACCACTAATGCCGCGGCTGTTCATGATAAAAAGTTTCGTTTAACAAAAAACCAGCAGGAGGTTGAGTTACGAAGTAATTTACAATGTTGTTGTTACTTTAACATTTACATCATCACCACTTGCACCACTCAAAAAATATTGCACAATTAATTTGTCTTAAATACGTATTTATGAGCCAACAACTCCTCAGAACTCATTTTAATGTTATTTCATTTTATTTGTAAGATACAACTTTATATTAAATACTATTCCTGTCTATTTAATCTTCGTTGAACGTCTGTCCTCCATGTGTCCGTCCCTCTGTAGGATTTCGTTTTTGTAAGTATATCATTACAGTATTGCGTGCGTGTTGCTGTTTTGACATGTTTATGAAATTTTTATACAGATCATTGTAAATTATGATGATCAATTAATTAACTTATTTAATTTTAAAACTAAATATTTGTGTTACGGTCAAGAATCTGTTAAAATAAAAGGAGAGTGAAACAGAACTAGATAGAGTTTTGATTGATGAAATAAATTTCCTAGTTGTTATACAATAATAAAAATAATAATAAGATTGCAACAATTTTGTTTATTAAAAATATTTATTTTGTTGTAAAAATTTTATATTACAAAAACCGCGCTTTGAAATTATTAATAGAAGTAAAAAAATTAGAGAAATATGATAAAAAGTGACATTTTTTTGACGAGATTATTATCAAACTCTTCATGAAATTGAAACATTATTAAAAAATTTTGATTAAAATATTTCATAAATGAATTTTTTAAAGTAATAAATCCAAAACAAACAACATAAATCTAAGACAAAATTAAACGAAAAATAAATTCCTATAAATGAAATTTTAAAATTTTTTTAATAAAAAATCTCCTTCAAATTTTTTATGCAAAAATTTTCCTAATGAAAGGAATAAATAACGAAAACTTTTTTCCACAAACTAAAAATAAATAATAAATTTTCTGTGGAGAGCAATTCTTTTAAACATTTTCTATATGGAAAAACTTATCGAAGACTGGACTAAATAATTGCCAATAGTTTTCTTTATGAAAAAAACCCTTAATAAATGAATTTAAATAAAATAAAAAGTCATGTCAAGTCATGTTCCTAATATTTGTCCTTATTAACGCATATGTATGACAAAGTAACATAAATCAATTGCTGTTATCTGTTTTCTTTTGAATATATTTTTTTGTAAAATAAACACTAATTACATGAACTCATCTTGTCTAAGTTTTCTATTTCATTCATGTTCTAAACCCATTAAAGTTTATCTAAAATGTAAAAACATTAAAAGTTAAAACTGCCTCATCCACTTAAAGGTTCAAATATCCGATTACATAATAAAGTGAAGAAACATCTTCTTCGTTACAGATCTGCATAATTTAACTTAAGCTGTTCTGAAATTACGTAAAATTAATTTATTAAGTTGAGTGTCTGAACTTAAAGCACTAAATATTATTTTTATGATAATTAGAATTAGCTGAACATGTAAGTTAAATATATTTTATAAAATAAAAGCATTAAAAATAAAAGAAAGAGAAAATATAAAAATACAGCCTAATGCATAATTCACATATATTTTTTTTGTGGTAGTCGGGTGAGCTACAGCAAAAAAGGATGGGGCAATATAGGTTTGTTATTTAAGACAAGAATTTGTTAAAAAAAAAGCGGAAATGTAATTTTTTGCAAAAATTGGAAGCAGCAGAATCGAAGCAGCTTTAAGTTAAGCTATTTCTAAAAACTATTCCTTCATATAAATATGAATTTATAATAAGTGTTTCTATAAAAAGTTTATTTGGAGAAAAAGTACAATTTGATAATAGAGCCTGATAGTATGTACGCATGTGCAATCCAAAAAAATACATAAAATGCAAATCGCTTTTATTTTAAAGGACGTTTTAAGAAAGGTATTTTTGTAGGAAATATATATTTAAAGAAATGTTTTCTGTTATGAAAGCTTGCAATTTAAATTCCCAGAAAAAATTTTACTTACCTTATCAGTTAGCAAGTAAACTTGGATAATGTTAAACACTAATTATTATTTGGATGAATAACTATTTTTTTTTTTTGGAGTTGACCAAGAATTCATGACGCAAGCATACAAATATATTTTCCAGAAGTTAAATTTTAACAAGTTATTTTTATACAGTATAAAAATAACTAAAAATAAAATGAATGGGCGACATCTATCATTGCTTAGGAACAACGCATCCAATATAATTATGTAGTAATGGTGCAGGTCCTTGTTAAGTGGTGTGTGAAACTTGCTGAACGAACATTTTTATCATTTTGCCATATTTTCCCATAAATGGGTGGCACTGAACGACCATTTTTTCCTCTGCCGCGATTTGAGCCATTCCACCACGCCAATGAATCATTTACCTTGTGCTAATACTTTAACTCAAAAAACGTTTTTAGCAGTGGTGATATTCGGTTTAAACTAAATTTAATTGAGACTGCAATTTTGTGTATCAGATTTCCAACAAAAAATCTTATATTATAAAATTTAAATAAAATCTGAGTTTTTGTTTACTAAAATATATGAAAGTAAACAAATAAATAAGTGGTTACCCATGTCATTACCAGTAAGGTATTATTTTTTGTTCTGAAATATTGATTTTAGTAACGACCACTTATTACTATATCACGAATGATATAAGTACATCCTACTACCCAAATTTAAAAAGTTTTTGCTGGGATCTCTTTAGAGAAATATTTTTTAAGAAATCGACTTTGGTATATTTTTTCAAATCAACTTTTTAATAAGTTTCTTTAACAAGCATACTTTTGATAAAATATTTTTTGAAAGTATTTAAAAAAAAATTAACTTTTCTAAAGCACTTACCGAAAAAAAAAATGTTGGAAAATAGTTTATATTTCAAGTCTAGTGATGCGAAAAAATATATTAAAACAAGTAAACTTTTTCTCAACCTAAAGCACTTTAAAGTCGATCACTGCCGAACATTACCCAACTCTATTTAATAAATGCCTTTTTTCAAAATATCGTTTTCTTTAACAATAAATAAAAACTATGCGTTTTAAAGAGACAAAACATTTTTTATGAATCTTACAGTTCTCTTTTTAATTTAATTATTTAAATTTTTAGTAAATATAATATTTTGTTTTGTGGGAAAATTTTTAAACTTTTTAAATAAAACGCAATAAAATAAAGAAAAAAAAACCCAATCAACTATCTTAAAGACAAAGAGAAGAACAACAAAATTATTTTTTTTTCAAATCTACATAAAAAATCGACAAGAAATATTTTTGCAAAAAAAAAAACAAATATATAAATGAAAATCTATAATAAAAAAATACTAAATTAACATTTACAAAAAAGCAATAATTTATTTATATAAAAAAAATTAATAAAAAATACAAAAAGAGGGGGAGCGCCAGCGAAAAAAACAACAATTTTTTTAAAAAATATATAAAATAAAAAACAGCTCACGCGTACCATGATTGCCATAAACAGTTACAACAACAATCACAAAAACAACGAGAACATCAACGACAACGACAGCGACAACAACTAACTATATATGACGACCGTCGCCTTGTCGCAAATCCATGAACTGGAAAACCTTGAAAATTTCAGCTGCAATTTATTTATACGGGTTTTATATTGTTTGTTATATGCATGTAATAATATTTATTTGCTGTTGCTGTTTTTTTTTTTGTAGATCTTTTGTTGTTGTTGTAATTTGTTGTTTTTGGTTTCGCATTTTTAAAACATCAACTAAGTTTGGAAATACATCACAGCTAACAATGCTTAAAAGAACTGCTCCAACTTATTTCCATCTGCTTAGAATCATTTTCTAAGTCGTTGTTAGACCATCTTCGATAGGAGTACAGGTCACAATTTTAAATATATTTATATAAAACTTTTCAACACATCACTCTTTGGCATTAGGAATAAGCCTTATTAATTTGGATTAAACCGGATTTTAATTTCATCTAAGGCCCTTCCTTACACGTGATACTTGCATTAAAATAAATGTAAACATAAACAATTTTTATATGAGCGATAATATGCACGCAGAGAAAAAACATGGTTAAGTATGGTCAATGTAATATGATTACAAACAATTTTAAAATTCGATGATTACTGCAATCGTTGTATAATTGCCACAATCAAAATATGGTTATAGTCATATTATTCGTCAATACCATGATCATATTATGGCTGCAAAAATCATTATATATTTGTCAAGATTATAAACTTTGTTACGGATAATCATAAATATGATGGTTTTAGATTATGGTAATCATATATACCTACTGCTTCTTTATTGCCTATTGAAACCATTTGCTTAAAAAAGTCATGTGCAAAATTAATATATTCAGCAGTTTCTTCAAAAAGATCATTAATAAGCTCAAATGCAGAGCCTCTACGCGAGGAATCTCAAACAAAAATCATGTAATCTTTCATAGCACTGGAAGCGGTGCACAACTGCACTCTGCCTTACAAAGCTCCTTCCCAGGAAGCATCATTTTTTGCTGGGTACAATGTAAGGTGCTGCAAAAATATAATTGAGCCAGTAATTATCAGATACTGATATATGGATCACCCTCTGTTTAATGTGTTCACCTGTCCAACGGCTTTTACTATCTACTGTCAGATTAACCGCTAAAGTAACTCTTTCCAAAAATACCGGGGAGGCCTGACAATCTAAATATTCAACGGTGGTTTTAAAAATAACAACAAATTTTGGTCTACTTGATTTTAGCATTAAATAAGTAACAAAAAATTTTGTTAATAACATTTTCTTGAAACCTTTGTAAAAAATCTTTCATTTTCTTTATCGCTTATAAGCAAAAAAAAAAATTAACATCGTTGAAACATGGTCACTACGACCAAATCATTTTTGTAATTGTCCCATACGACTGATGCAACAAAACCAAACTTTGCTTAATCAATTATCTATCTTTTATCATTATATTATTACCTCTTTTAAAATACTGATAATAACAACT
>NDXZ01003339.1:0-20924 GCA_003055125.1 Paykullia maculata | reverse complement strand
AAAGATCAGTTTGGGTTTTTCTCTATTTGCAACAGTGTAAAAGAAATATTTTGTAAAAATTGGTTTAATATTTAAGAAATTATAAGAATTACTAAAACAAAGTGTTATTATTTTGTAAAGAAATAAAGAAAATAAAACACTACTTACTTAAAAAATTGTAAAAAATTACGGTAGAATTTCGACCCCTAGGCGACTAACAGTAAAAGTATATATATGTGAATGTATTTATTAACAAAACGGCACCTTAGAAATTTCTCAAAATATTCACAGCTCATATGATATTGCTCATGGACACTACAGCACTTTTTGCTGAGTCAAAATCTTTTTTTTACGAAAATATGATCACTATTTTTAAAATTTATCAAAAATATTTTAAACAAAGAATTTTTTTGTGGTTTAAATTTCTCGATTACACTGCGTTACACACATTCTGTCCTATGAACCAAATATACTTTTCGGAAAGGGGAGAAAAAAAAAAATACACGTGTATCGGCGATTTTCATGTACACGTCAGATTTTTTTTCAGGAAAATCTGAGAATTGACAAAAATCTTTTTTTTTAATTATATTTTTTCTTTTTTTTAAATTTGACGTGATACAGACATTTTCACGAGTCTGCCTGCAAAAATTCACCTCGATTGGATCGCGGGAAAAGGGTTAAAAATCGATCCAAAGTCTTTCACACAGGCGGACAGACGGACACTACAAGCTTAAAAGTATACATAACAAAAAATCTGACGTGTACATGAAAATCGCCGATACACGTGTATTTTTATTTTTTCTCCCCTTTCCGAAAAAGTAAATTTGGTTCATAGGACATGATCCCACATGCCATTAATCTGAATTTTTCCACTCTTAATTGAATTGTTTAGTTGCGATAGCACAATTTTATACTTACAACCTACTTAATCCTTAAAGAAAGAGACAAATTTTATTGCAAAAAATAAGATTTGACTGTAATAGAATTAAGCTGCTATAACGACTTTTGTTCATGTGCCTTGAATTTTTCAATCGATTAAAAATATATTTTTAATAAGCCCGGCTTTAAAAATATAATGTCTTTTAATATACTCAACATTAAATGTAAAAAATCATTTTTCTTATTTAAAAAAAAAATATTTTCTTATTTAAATCATTTTTACTACAAAGTAAAACTATGATAATCCATAGAAAATTTACTGCATATTTTTCACAGACATCAATAACTTAAAAAGCAATTTTATTCAATTTTCTAAAAATAGAGAAAAAAAATATCAATATATATTTAGCTAACACGAACTATTTTAATATTTCATGAAATTATATTTCAATATAAAATCACGTTTCCTCTCCTTCTTTCTATAGGCATACCTCCATCTGTTGGCTATAAATATCGACAAGTTTATATGAATTTTTGGAATAAAGAATTGCCCGATGAACTCAATCAAATTGCACACATACAACAGCAGCCCTTTTTACAAACTAACAATTACAATGGCAATAGCAACAGTAACAATAACTTTGATATTGAAAATGGTGCTGGCGGAACTACAGCAATTTATCCCAAACGTTATGGTGCTAAACTAGATGTAATAACCGGTCATATGAATAAATTTGGTACACGTGATAATGGTGCCGAAGATCCGGTAAGAACATTAAAGTTATTATTGCAAGAACCCTATGCAAGTGCTGGCAAAGAGACACATGCAGAGAATATGTATAATGCACCACCCTCCACCCAGTACAGAGGCATAGTAGTGACTGGCGGTGAGGAAGGTAGTGAGAACGCTAATGCTCCAGGCTATGAAGTGCGTTATAATGGTTATTCTACAAAAATGCTACATACAACACATTCACCTTATGCCGCCATTTATGGCTCTAGACAACTTGACACACATTTTGGTGGAGGAAGAGAAAGTGGTGTGGGAGGCCGTGAAAGTCAAATACATGGCGCTATCTTTGATGGTGGCAGCAAGACAAATAATGGCAATTATGTAAACGAGGATAGCAATAAGCCATCCGGTGATGAAGCGGACAATAACGAACAAGTAGCAAAATCAGAAACCACTTTACACTTATTAATCGGCTTAATAATTGTATTCATTATCTTGAATGTAATTATTTATTCCACCTTTTTGATGCAGAAGAAAAAGAAAACCAAGACTTTGCAACGCAAGTTAGGTGGAGGTATTCTAAGTTATGATGGCACAACAGATGATGATTTGAAAAGGTCTAAGACCAATACTACCCAACAGGGTGATGATTGTGATGATAGCTTTGTAATGGACACTATGAGAAAGTCCAATGCCTACGAGCAGGTTAAGATGGAAAGATCGCCAATTAATGGTTTCAAGATAACCAGACAATTAAGCTGCTCTACTGTGGATACACATACCAAAGTCAGTGAATGGATTACGACGACAGAACCTCATAAGCAAACAACTTTGCAAAAAAGAGCCAGTAGTGATGAAAATTCAAAAAAGTCTTCATCTTTTTCTAGTTCTTTGAGAGGTAGCGACTCTTTTGGCAAACATCAACCATGTAAGGTAAGCGTGGCCGTAGATGCCACACCTGAGGGTAGAGGCAGTAGTGTACTAGAACAGGAGCCAATTGAAATAACCAAAATGAAACAGGAGGGTCGTAATATTATTATATGCCAAGACATAGAGGTGGAGGATCAGGAGCTCTTAACGCCACAGGATTCTTTGGACAACAGTCGCTACACCCTAATGCGGCAACATTCAGCTGTAACCGAGGCCTGCGAAACGGAACTTATACAACCTATGCATCAGCACTCTAGATCGGATCCAGTGGAAATGTACTATAGCCAAAATGAAAAAATAACTAGCTTCATCTCAAATGAAGACAATGATTTACAGGACATAAATGTAACCAGCAGAGATAACGATTACGATATAGTGCCCGCAGCCTTATCGGCCGAACAACAGTTAAGTGCCATCAAAAGAAGAAAATATCCTAAAGTTTTGCCGACGTTTATGCAACATGAAAGAGAAACAGATTCGCCACCCATGACCACAGACTTGAGCTTGACCTATAAAAGAAACTCATTGCCACCAAATGCATATTTTCCTTATTTTGCCAATGTAAACAGATTACAACCACCCTTGCCCCCACCGCGCACTACAGCCACCTTGGGGCGAAAACATGCATCGGGTAGAAGAAACAGTAACAACATAACCACTTCACCTCTTATGGTGGCTCATGACTATGCCGAAGAGGATGAAGATGAGCCAGAAATTACACAAAACACTTTAATAGTTGGTTCACTAAGGCCTACTGAGGCTTATTACTCTACCTTAAGGAGACACAATAAGCCAGCTAACTTGAATACAATACAACAAAAAGACCATACTCCATTACAAACAGCAGGAGCGTCGGCAGAAAATACTTCCACAGTACCACTAGCCAACTACCAACAATCAGTATTGCAATCATTTGAATCTCAACCACCCAATTATGAGACACCCGAAAGAGATGTTGCAGCTCATCTAACAGAAAGAGTCTACTGCATACAGGCTCCCCAGGCAAATGACAGCAAACATCAACCTTCTTGCTGTAATTCAGAGCCTTCTACACCAATATATTATGCACCAGTAACGCCCACATCAATGATTAATGAATCGTATACAGCACTTCCGCCAGGAGTAATATACGCTCAACCCAAAAAGTCTCACATACCACGTGTTGTAACAAATACAGCAGGGCTTAGAATATCTAGTGCAAGTCTAATACATTCCAGTGTAAATGAGAATAATGGTTCTGTGTATTCTCAGGCCCCTTCAAGTGATGCTGTTGCATACAATTGCAAAGATACAGCTAATTGCTGTCAGGTTGCGCCAAAGGTAACAACTGGCAATCAAGTGTCATGTGAAGAAACTTTGCAAACACCTGATATAAATACAGCATCGACATCAATGCTACAAACACGTATACCACAATTGCAAAGAAATGCAAATGTAGCAACAACGCAACCACAGCAACAAAATAAAAATATTGATAAAACAAATGCAAATGCTATACCCCAGGCAACAGCAACGAAATCTAACCCACCAATAGATACAGAGGCATTAGCATCAGTGAGCAAAGAAACTCTACCATTAACACAAAATGCAAAAACAACAGCAACAGAATTATCCACAACAAAAGTATTATCTTCAGCTTCAACAGAAATGCCAACACAGCCGACAGTTACAACAGCCAAAACAACAATTTCAAGCTCATTAGCAGCAGAAACATCAAAAGCAACATTGACAACACCTACTTTGACTTCTTCCGGCTTTGATAATTGCAAAAGTTATGATGTGGCAGCAAAGACAAGTTCTAGCAAAAAGACCTCATCAATAACTTCATCATCCTCGACATCATCGTCATTGTCAACACAATCAGATTCAGGCTCAACGTCAACAGCCAGCTCATCATCTACGGGTACCGTACGCACGGAGCTACAACAAAAGTAAAACAGCATTCAATAGAGACAAGTGTAGAATAAAAAAAATCATCAACTGCGAAATATTGACTTACTAAGTAATGTTTGCAGATTTTGGTTGCACGTTGCATAAGTATATGACTAAATTTTTTTTATTTTTTTGTAAATACATTCATTTTATTTATCAACTAGAATTTGCAACATATTTTTTATCTTGTTATGGGAAACTAAAAAAAAAAACAAAATATTATTATTCGATTTTTACTAAGTACAGTGGTTTCGAGTATCAACATTTTTTTGTTTTCAAAAACATAGCTTAAGACGAAAATAGTTTTATAATTAATCAATAAACCATTAATGTATACAGTTAGTGTTAAGGTCAGCTTAAAAATACTTACACAAATAAAAAAGGCACAGTTTTGTTAGTCATTAATTTTACAAAATATAAAATATTTAGTTCAAATATCCACTTAAGAAAACGTACATAAACAGCTGGTATTTAAATGTTAATTTTATCACAAAGATATACACAATAAATTTATTTTTTAACATGTTGACGGACACTTGCGGCTATAGCCGTCAAAGAGAAGTTCACTATGTGGCATGACGGCAATGGCCGTCCAAAACAAAACGGTTGTTTTTGGACACTGCAGCTAGAGCGGCACAAATGTGCATTTACCGGCATAGAAGTAGAAGCTTAGTGTCATGTTTGGTGCCATGACGGTTATAGCCGCGACCTATAAAAGGTGCTGAATCAATCAAAATTAAGTTTTTTTAAGTAGCAAGAGTAAAACAATATAAACTTCGAACATTCTAAAAAATACAAAAACATATACATATATAGTGTCAATTTTGAAGTTCATCGTTTCCTACTGTCCGTCAACGTGTTAATTTTATTTGTAATAAGTAAAATTTTTTTAATTCCAAGAGATTTTTTCCGTAAGTATTCCCTTTAATATAGTGCACTGCTGTGTACTGTTTTGAAATATTCAGCAAATATTTATGGGCTTTTAAGTAATTTTTTTTTGCATTTTTACTTGAAGATGTTTCGCAGAATATTGTACTCTATAAACAAATATGAGATATTTTTATTTCTATTTAAATACATACATATATACATATTAGAAAATGTTGACACATGTTACACTAAAATCTTATCTATTGATATTTGGATGGATATTTATTTATTTGACCATGAGACAAAGGTCTTAAATTTAGACAGGTTAAGTCTAAAACAAAACAATTGTAAAATGGGTTAACATATGGAAAGAAATACATTTTTTAAAAAAGGGCCCCTTTTTAATTTGACAGCTTGTCAGCTGTAGTTTAGAAATAACGTTTTAAATATATTCAGAATATTAATCTAATTTGTTTATTAAATATAATAACAGAAACAAATTTAAACAAAATAGAGCGCTATTTTCGGTTGTGGCAAATCTTTGGACAGATGGCCATCGCCAAATCGACTTCCCAAACTATAAAGGTCCAGAATATATATTATTTATGGGTTCGCAAACCTATACTTCGTTAGCTAAAATGCAAAAAGGTTTAACTAACAAAAATATAATTTTACAGGAGAAAAAAAACTTTGTAAATTAAGTCAAACTTGTAGTTACATCCCTGTGTTTTTTTTTAACAAAAGCGTAATTTTTAATCGCAGAATTGTAAAAACTTGTCAAGACATATAGTTTAATGGCATTCATAAAAATCAATCAAAAGCTCGATATTGAGTTTTTTGTTAGTAACGCCTTTTTGCATTGCCACCTGCGGTGAAAATTATGAAAATTGTATAAATTCTAGACACGTTTACAATTTTTATTTGTTTAAAATCTAGTTATAATTGAAACTTTAACATCTTTATCCTTCCAATTGTTTTTTAACGCTGCCAGGTACCTGGGTACCTGTATAGGAGTTACGTAGAAAAAAAGCCTTTTTAACGCTAAATATCTAGTTAAAACGTTGGCAATTGATATATTTTACATTTTTCTTACCTTCTTAAGGTATGTAAAACATCTTATTGAAATTTCCATATACATTTTTTTAATTTTTACGTTACATACACAACAACAAACTTATATATGTTATTGATTGTGTTATATGGTCCAATATAGACTTTATCTTATTATCAATTTTTGATACATGGTTTGAAATATATTTCAAATCATTTTACTCTACAAATTTCGCTTTTAGCAAAGAGGTAACTTTATGTTTGCAAACCCGGAAATTATAACATTTTACAACAAAACTAAAGGAGGGGTTGATAACATGGATAAACTATTGGGTAAATAAAAGAGCAAACGCGGAACATGTCGACGGCCGTTGTCACTATTTTTTAATGCTATAGATTAATGCAGCATTAGCAATATATATTTGAGTAAGTTAGCTTGTGAATCCCTCAATTATATATATGGAATTTAGGACAATGTGTTAAAATTACAAAAATAAGTTCACAGTCATCGACGGCATCCGCACTATAAATTTTTTATACACATGACTTTAAACCTGTAATATCGCCCTTATCCACTTTACAAAAAAGGGAAAAAAGCGGTCGTATTACAATAGTAGGAAGTTGTCACATGTGCTCGCAGCTACATATAAAGCAGAGAAAAACTCGTAAGGCTTGTATCGGCTGTTCGAAGCCAATCTGCAATGAACAGTCGATCAGTCGACCAATGTGTGTAAACTGCTTGACAGATCTAAAATTGTAAATATTTTGTTTATATTATTTGTTGATTTTAGTTTTTATACCCTTTACATATGTGGCACGGATATACATATATTGGTTTTGTCATTCCGTTTGTAATTTCTACAATATTGATTTGCAACCCTATAAAGTATATATATTCGGGATTCTAATAGATAGAATTTCGAAGAAGTCGATTTAGCCATGTCGTTCTATCCGTCTGTCAGTGTGTTGGTTAAAATCAAGCTTTCGTAGCTTGAGGTCACTCAAAACAGTATAAAATATCAAACTTTTCGAAAAATTGGTATGTAAAACTGGTAAGATCCATCAGTAACCGGCTGAGATGTTAGAAAAAAAAGACGACTGTCTCCTTTTCTTTACACAAAAAAATTAATAATTTGCAGCTTTGAGATAAACTACAGATGTATTTCAAAAAAAGTAAACCATTTGGCTCAAATGGGCCACACACAAATGGGTTTATGCAATTTTGCACAGCCAAATACAGCATTTTTACTTGTTTTTTTGTTTGTTTCTGTAATCTTGTTTCATGTAGTAAATTGTTTACGTTTATATTTTATATAGACTTTTATTTATTTACGCAGAGCTACCAACAACTTCAAAATATATACTTACAATGGCCGCATTCCCATATAAAATACAATCAAGTACCCGGATACCTTGGTGCGCATTTAAGGGTGTTAAGAGTAAATTGGTCTCTCATGCAAATTCTTAAAACAAAATTATCTCTACCGCTGCAAAATAACTAAATTTTTTGAAAGTTATGAGTTCTCAAGAAGTTTCAGTTATGCATATTATCAATTTCAATGCTCAAAATTTTGGTCAAAAACGCCAAAGGTTCCCGATTACCTAGGTGCGCACAAAAGGGTTAAATAGGATTTCTCAGGTCTAGCATATTTTTTTATAGAACATGTACATATATAAGTAATTTAAAGCTATATTATATCAACTATAAGTAAGACATTATTTACATACAAACAAATTTAAAAAAAACTTTTAGTTTTGAAAATATTTCTTAAGTCCAAAAGTTATTTCGGCAAAATATTGCGCATATACGCCCTGAATATAATTTTATAAAAACCTTTGTTCTAAATTATTTAGAATTTATTTAAAAAAAATAACAAGTTGTAGAAAAAAATATTTCTTCTCTTTAATTTAAATCTTGCAAATATTATGAGTTTGAATTTAGTTATGTTACATTTTAGCCAACAGACGTACAATTATTTGAAAATTTGGCAAAACGTTTTAAGAAAAATATAAACCATTTTTGTCGGCTCCTTGTGTAAATGCTTTGGCAGTTTCTGATTGATTTTATAATTCAGTTGATTTTGTTTTGCGATTGTTTCCTTTAAGAAAATATTTTTTTAGATTTAAAATAACTGAATTTATATTTTACAAAGAATAAAATTTTCCAAACAATCATTTTTTTTGTTTATTTAAAAATTAAACTACATACTTACATATAATTACTAAATTTTAAATTTCTTTAAAATATTATTAAAAACATTCAATTTAATTTAAATGTATTTTCATTTTATGCTTTAAGAAGGACATAATTGTACTCTAGGATGGGACGTCGGCCAGCAAGATGTTATCGTTATTGCAAAAACAAGCCATATCCTAAATCTTGATTCTGTCGTGGTGCACCAGATCCTAAAATTCACATATTTGATTTGGGAAGAAAGAAAGCTACTGTAGAAGATTTTTATCTTTGCATTCATTTGGCTTCAAATGAGTATGATCAACTGAGTAGTGAAGTATAAGAAGCTGGGAGCATTTGCTGTATTAAGTATTTGGTTAAATACTGCGGAAAAGATGAATAATATAATAATGCGTTAACATCTTTTCCATGTTATTCGCATTAACTTGTTGTCTTGTGCTGGAGCTGATAGGCTTCAAAGTGGAATGCGTGGTACTTTTGGAAAACCCCAAGAAACAGTAGCCAGAGTGCGCATTGGACAACCTATTATATCTGTTCGTTCCAGTGACAGGTTTAAAGCTCAAGTTGTTGAAGCACTTCACCGTGCTAAGTTCAAATTCCCTGGCCGTCAAAAAATTTTCGAAGAAATGGTGATTTACTAAGTACGGTCGTGAGCACTACGAAGAATTGCGTAACGAAAACCGCTTGGAACCAGATCGATATAACGGTAAATATAGACCAGAACATGGTTATATGTCTGTGTGGGAAAAGGTACAACGTGAAGTATATTTTTTAACATTTAATTTTTATTTTGTGATTTATTCACAAAAGAAAATTTTGTAACAAATAAAAACTGCTAGGAAACTCAATATGTACTATATTATTTAAATATTTCAAAAGTTTTCATAGTATTAAAAAGTTTACAACTTACATACGTTACTATTCTCTTTACTTATCATTTAGCAATAATAAAAGAAAGCCGGAGAAGTTCAAACAGTAAATCGACATGACGAAACATGATTCGCTCTTAAAAGTATTTTTACAACAACCATAAAACACTGTTACATTTTGTTATACAACTTTTATAACATATTTTAAATAAAGAAATTACACTCAACTAAAAAAACTTTAAATTCTACTTGCAATAACAAAAAGAAGATTTTCTATTTCTTCCTCCTTTAAAAAAAAAAACAACAACAATAATTATAAGCGAGAAACAAGAGAACTAACAAACAAAAAATTATTACAAATATTTTCAACACAGAGCAACTATTTTGCATGATTTTTTTATTTCATTAAATTTGTCTTTTTTACATAATTTTGTATATATTTTTTTTTTTTTACAAATACCTTAGAATAGAACGATTAATTTATTTTCTCTTATAATTAAATAACAAGATTATGTTTAACACAGAAACACAATTAAATTTTGTAACTTTTGATCACCCACGCGAACCGTGCGAAAAATGCAGAGTAACTAACAAGTTTAGTGGCGGCTGGGGAAAATAATATGCGGCGTCGCCATTGTTTGCCTTTTTGCTTTAATATCTTAAAATGTTATTGATGTATTTAATTTTATTTGGGACAAAATATAAACTATTTTTTTTTAATTTATAGAAATTTTGGTTATTGTCTCGATTATTTTTAAACAAATACAGCTTTTTGGGTATCCTTTCTGTTGAAACACTTTAAGATTTATGTTAACCTATAAAAAAATTTACAATGTTTAATTATTCTTTGAATAACTATTATTTTTAAAAAGCAAATTATTTTAAATTTAATAGTTTTAGCTTAGAAAATAAACGTTTTTGTAATAAATGAAATTTTGTTAAAAATTAAATTCCATATTTGTAAGATAATATATATTTTTTTCTTGTGTATGAAAAATTTCAATATTTTTTTCAAAAATAATAAATCCTCTCTTACCTTTTGATAAACTAAAAAAATGGGTTTTGTTTAATTAAATTTTTATAACTCAAATTTAATACCATATGAAAAAAAAACTTTTGCAAAAAGTCAAAGAGATTATTACTTAAATAAATCTTATAGCAAAAGAACTTTTTTTCTTTCATTTAATTTAATACCACTGTAATACTGTTTTAACAGGAAAAACAAAATCAAGAAATATTTTGCATTTGAAAATAATAATCTTTGTTTCTGCACATTCACAATGGAGTATGTTGGAGACAGTTTTTTTTTATTCTTAAGCTCTAAGCTAAGTACAGCTATAGATATTCAGAAAAACAAAAGAATAAAATAAGGCTTTAGCTTAAGGGATTTTTTCTTTCTTTCAACATTTGATGTTGTCATTGAATTTATTTGCTGTTGTTTTTAAGATTTTTTTCCAATTGTCAATTTGTCAATTTTGAAAAACTTTAGTTTATTTTTTATTTTCTTTTAGAAGTTGTGGTACCATACAAGTACTTACACCTTCATATAAAATACATGCATATGCACTAAAGTAAATTAATCTACAAAATGTGAATTGATAAAAGAAAACATCTTTGTTGTATTAAGAAACACCATAAAAAAACGTTTAGATCAAAATAAAATAAAATAAAACTAACGTTAATACCAAATACCTAAACTTTTGTTTGAGGTTCTCAAATGACTGACGGTGTCAAAAATATGAAAGCTTATCTCGGAAAATGCAATAGGGAATATTTAAATTCTTTATGCACTTAAGGCATTATAAAACTCTTTGCATCTTCGGTATTAAAAAACAACAACTTCTATATTAAAAACTTGCCTGCAGTTTAATACTTCAGGTGATGGAAACAAGATTATAGATGGCAGTTAAAAAAATATTCTAAGCATATCCATTTTTAATTTGTTCTGTTTAACACTAAATATAAGCCAATTTGTTAAATTAAAGGAGTTCTAATGCTTAATATAAACATATGACAATACTAAGCATTATTTGGTTAAGAAAATAACATTTCTAAAAGAAGGTTTTTACCATTTCTTTTTGCCTTAAAGAATAAGTATTTTTATCTTACGCCTGATTTCATTTGACAAATTAACTTTTGATCTAAACTACAGTTTGTCGTCATTAAAAAAAACCTTTTTGCCACAACTAATAATTACATTTATTCTTTATCAAAATATCATTAAGACAAAATTTCTTTTTTGTCTTAACAATTTTCCATCACCCTGTTCAAAGAATAATATGTTTAACACTTTATATGCACGAGCAGTGCTTTCACAAAAAAAAAAACTTTATTATTCAATCATAAACATTTTTGCTTATAGGTACTTTGCATTGTTCTCCACTCAGAGTTTGTGCCAACCTCCTTGGCACTACGAAAGAAGCACCACAACTAGCGAATGAAACATTAATGAAAAAGTTACTTAGACATTTTGAAAACAAGCAACAAACAAAAAACTTTAATTATTTATTTGATTGAGTTTCAAAACAACTACAGCAGCCACAATAATTTAATAAAAACAAATAAAAAAAAAACTTGTTGCTTTAACCTAGTTTTTCAAGTTGTGAATGGGAAAGGTGCAGAAAGCTTCTTTCTCCATCAATGACGTACAACATAATCGTTATATTTTTAATAAGCAACGAGATTTATATTAGATATAAGATTAGCTGGATTAGTTAATTTAGTGACACAAAATTATTCTAAGATCCTCCAATTAACCTAAAGTAGACTTTAAAGCTTAAAAAAACTTAAAATTAAAGCCTTAGATGTTGTATTTTCACTATTTAAAAACTAAATAAAAAAATGTAATATTAAAAATGTTATTTAGCATGTTCTTGTATGTCAAATCTGGCAACTTTATTATCGGTTAGATTTTAAATTTTATCATGTATAGACTAACGACAAAGCACCGCTTGAAAATTTTGTTAATTTTTTATTTGCACCACGTTTTCTCTAAATAATAAAAAAAAACATCTGCAAAAATGCATGAAAAATGAATTCCTGCTGTAGAGCGTTATATTGAAGATGACTTAAATTAGTTGGTTCGCCGGAACAGTGTAAATTTTCTTTATGAACACAAAAAGGGAAAAGGATTTGGCCTATCATTTAACACAATTGTATGAGCTGTTCATTGAGTAAAACAGATGTAAATAATATGAACGTCAATTCTATTTTGTCCTAATATTCTGTTTAGAAATCGGAATTATTTTTGACTTAGTGGACATGTAAGTGTAAGAAAATATGCTGACGATTCGCTTAAAAAAGCAAGCATTAGGTAAAAGTGTTTTTTTATATGGTCTTTCCACCAAGTCGCCTTTGGTTTGTCATTCCATTTGTAATTTCTACAATATTCATTTGCGACCCCGAAAAGTATATATATTCTGAATTCTTATAGATAGGGAAGTCAATTTAGCCATGTCCGTCTGTCCATCTGTCTGTCTGTCTGTTTGTCTGTCTGTTGAAATCAAGTTTTCTCAACCCCTTGATGTCGTACGGACGCATTAGTAGTATCAAATAATTAGAAATTCTTCTGAGATGTTTGCTTTTGCAATTCAGTAAAATCGCTTAATAATTGACCGAGATATAAACCAAAAAAGACGACCACCAATTTTTTTTTTACTCAAAAATTATTATATAAAAGACATGGCTTTTGGGGAAGTGTAAATGTCTTACACACAAATATAATTTTTGTTTAAAAAATGTTTAAGCAAAATAAACCTTTTTTTTACATACATACATAGATACACGAAGTGAAGGGTATTTAATATTTTGCACATACAAACATAGCGCTCTTACTTGTTCTTTACATAATCTTATTAGAGGATACGCATAAGCATAATAAGATCTACAAAATTGAATCGATATTGGTATGAAATGACGTGATGGACATTAAGGAACATTAAACGTAATGTTGTTGATTAAAAAACCAGAGCATATATCACCAGAAATAATGTTTAAAATAAACGAAATGTTCAGCATAGTTCTTCGGCTTTTTAGAGTAGGCAGTTTAACAAGGGAGAGTCTAGCAGTATATGATGGTACATTGATCCGGCTAAAGATTAATCTTCGAAGACAAAAGAGCAGGAATTGTTTCTGGACAGATTATATGTCATCGAAATGTTTTTTGTATAAATAGGGTCCCATATTATGGATCCATTCTCCAGAATAGGTCTAACTTGCGCAGAGTATAAACCTTTTGTGACATAGGGATCATTTAACTCTTTAGACCAACGTTTGACAAACCAGGCACACCCAAGCTTACGTGAATTATTGGGCTTATGTAAGCAAACCAGCAACTATGGACGATACCAAAAATCATATTTAAACATTAATTGCAAAAAGTTATTCTTCTCACAAAGCCAATGTTTAGCCTGAAATTATCTTATCTCAGTATATAATCGCAATTCGAAGTTGTACACCTTAAAAAATAGATATTATATTCTTAGATTAGTTTTAAAATCACATAGCAGGCATTAAATTCAAAGCTGACATTGAAGTTTATTTTATTTTCTTTTATGTTGAAACGAATGTCTCAATTAATCTATAAAATATTGTTAAAAAAAGTTAAAAAAATTATAGCAAATAATTTTTTATAAAACGTTTGCTTATTTTTCAAAAATTAACAAAATTTAGTTAAGTTGTTTTGAAGTTTAGCTAAGGACATATAAAAGTAAAGGTTTTTTTAGTTATAAAGAGAATTTGTGACAATTAATTTGAACTGTATTTAAATTGACCAAACAAATAATTAAACAATGATTCGCACACCCAGTTCAAAAGTGAAACAACTCAAAATTTTGCTTAAACTATGCACGATACACTTGTTTATCTATAAGAAAAATAACAGTGTATTTTTTTGTTGTTAACTGTTGCTTAAAAACAGTTATGTATTTCTTTTTGTTTCAATGTGACTTATTTTTAGTTGTGTCAGAAAATATAATGGTAATAGATCCCTACGCTAAGTTCTTAATAGTTTTAATTCGAATCCAATGGTCCAACGTTTTTGTTTTTAACTGTTTTTATTAACGTCAAAAACAGTTTATTTTGATTTTTGGAAAATTAAAAATTTTGAGTTGTGTCACTTTTGAATTGGGTGTGCGATTTATATTTACCTAAATAAAGTAAATAAACAATTAATTAAAAAAAAAAAACATTTAAACAAAAGATTCTAAGTAAGTAAACAATTTTATTTAGTTCTTAAGATAACTACTTTATTAAGAAAGTTAAAAACATATTTGTAAAAAAAAATTATAAAAATAAAATTTTAGTAAATCATTGCCAACTACATGATACTGTACAAACTTTTTACTGCACAATTAGGCTGCACGGCTTAAATATTTAGAAAGTAAATTAAATATAAATAGGGGTTTCATTTTGTTTTAATACAAAGTCAATAGACTATAATTTTGTTGTATTTATTGCAAATCATATTATAGTCATCAGGTTGCATTAGCCTAGTCTTGCGACTGTCGGTTTACTACCTTTTATTCCTTAAACAATTTACCAACTAAAAACCTTGTCTTTTCAAATAATAAGAAACACAGAAATTGCATCTCTCAATAAAATTAAATCAACCGCAACAAATCTTGCATTACAAAACAAAACAATTAATTTAGTTTAGGGTATAATAAAACAAACTATTTACTTAAATATTATGAACTTAAACCTAGAAACAGTATTTTTAATTAGCTTTTATTTTATATTGAAATAATTTCAAGCCTTAGGCAAATTTGTAAAGATTTTCATACGAAATACAAAAAAAAAGAATACACAAACATACATACATAGAAAATAAGTAAACAATTAAAAAATATATTTTATTTGTGGTCGACCATAAAACAAATATTTGTTTTCCCTTAAAGAAAATAAAGAAGAAAAAAAACAAACACAAATACAAATACATTAAACCGAAAACATATACAATAGAATATGTTTGGCAATTTCTAAGCAAATCAGCACAAATAAAATTGTAATAAAAATCAGACCAATAAAATTAATTGAAGAAATAAAATAAGAATAAAATCTAGAGATTCTGGCAAATAAATTAAAAATATAGAGTTTAGTAACTAAATTAAAACAACTGCAGAGATAACAGAATCAATTGTTGTTCGTCGACCTAAATATAATTAAGGCATTTTGTATAAATGAAAACTGCACAAACTTAAATAGCAAGAGTTATTGGTAATAAAAATTTGTTTAATAAACATATCTGCTAATTGTGAGATCAACGTATGTATATACTTAAAAAATTCAAGAAAGTTTGATTCCTCTTGAAATGATGCGGAAATATGATCACAGATTATTTTAATATTCTATGATTACTACAATTGCCCCAAAATCACTATTGTTGTAATTAATTTTGGTTAATTTACCGAACCATAACTATGATTACAGCCATCATTGATATGTTGATGCCAATCATTTATTTAGTTGTGGGTGAACATAAATACGTTGCTCTCTGCAACTTTATATATGATATTAGTATAGGAGTAAAATATATCTACAGTCATAATATGATTGTGATAATCATTAAGATGATTTCAGAGACCATAGCATTTTTTTTACTATTCTAAGATCATGTTCCGTGACCATACTTAACCATGTTATTTCTTTGCATGTACCGAGATTTTATCACTCCACATTGCATTAGCAATTAATAACTCTTTTTTAACAAATGTAAATTGCTATTGATTAATTAAACATTATAATCTTAACCTTCATCAAAGTCAAACTTCTATTTCCTGACTGAATTTAAACATACGTTTTAATATTAACAAAACCACCATATGTTTGTGGTATATGTTACACATGTTCCTTAAAAAATATATGAATATTAACTTTGTCAATTTAACCTTTTACAAAATCTTACTAATTAGCATAATTTAGTGGTTAATATAATAAATTCTAATAAAATACGGCTTCCTGCATAATTGGCTTTAAAAGGTTAATTTGATTTAATTAAGGAAATTTTATTTATTTTCTCAATTTTGCTAAGATGCTCGTGCTTTATATTAAACCTAAAGCAAATTAAATTTATATTATTTTTTCCTCCTTAATTAGCCTATATCAAGTTAAACTTGTTATATTAAAACCAATATTTAAAGTCCTTGTAAATGTTAAACCTTTTTAATATTTTAATTTAAGCAAAAGAAATTTTTTTGTTTAACTTAATTTTTTTGTGTACACAAGTTTTATTTTATTTTATTTTTTGTTTTTTCATAAATTTCCTTTAACATAAATTTAGTATAAAACTCTGATTGCTTTTGCATATTTTAAATTTATTTGTTGTCTTTTTATGTTTTTTATTGCGCTGTTAAAGAAAAGTTTGTCTTACCTTTAAAAACAACAATAACTACAAATAAGGATATTAACATGACCGAGGCAAAACGTATGTACCCTTTACGAGAGTATGTCGTAAAAGAAAATCATATAAATATTTTATGGGCACATAAAGATTTGGATTAATTTTTGTAAATTTAACAAGGCTTTAGTCATAATGTTAGTAATGTGCAGGGCATATGTGTCCTTTTCTACAAGTGGTTTTTTTACACAATCACATTAACGAATGAAACCAGAATCAGATGTGTGAAGATTTTTATTAAAATCATAAAGAACAGGTGATGTAGAGAATTTATCAATATTATCTTATTAAGTAAAAGAGCGCTTATGGTAGTTTACAATAACAATAATATTTGTAAAAATATTTTCATATCAAAGGCCATAAATGACCTTCGAGATTTAATACCATCAGTTAAACACTTATTGCTAAACTAAATGAACAAATATACTAATTTTGTAAATATATGTATGTATTCATAAGTGATAGATGTCAGTAAAAACTACTAATGCTTCACAAGCTAATGTTTAAATATATTACACCGCTACCCCTGGTGAAGGGTATATAAATATCTGAACAAACTAATGACATTCTAATGTTTTTGTCGACCTACAATAAAACTTTTTACGTTTTAGTCAAAACTTTTTGCGAAAAAACAAACAAAAAATGTTGAGAAAAAAATGAAGCGAAGCGCAACTTTTAATATTCTATACCACAAATGTGGTCTAATACAAATATGACAGCAACACTAGCATTATAGCACTAGTGTTCAATGTAAGTGAAAACGATTTTATAAGGGAACCAAATGTTATGACACATAACAAAAAAATAAGTTAAATTTCGTTTGGTTTGCTTTCAAAAGCACACATATTATTGGGAAAGCAAAAAGGAGTTTCATATATTTTGTTGTTGTGGTGTTGCCAAATGTAGTACTTCATACCGGAAAGGAATTAAAAAAAAAACATATCCGGTTATTGAAAATTCTTCACAGCTTTCTTATGCATGTGTTTGACATAAATTGCAATCATTTTTATTTTAACAAGTCCATATATCATGACTTTAGTCAACAGAAATAAAAAATTAATTAAACTAAATCACAAAACTATTTTTGGTTTGTAAGACTAAATTAAACACTTTATAATTAGTCCTTGACTTTCGCTTAGACACCTTTGATTTAATTTGTGATATCAAAGCCTTCTTTAATTTTATCCGATTGGTACCTCCTAGGATATATTTTTTTTTAAAACGCAAAACATACCCGGGTATGTTGCTGTTGACATAAAGGTTAAAGTCAGTGTAATAAAGTTGCTTCTTGTAACGGTGGCCACAAAGATACAAATAGTTTTTGTCCATTAAAATCACTTTCACTTGCCTTTAGTTGCTTATAGAATATCATTTAATTTCATTTGTATAGGCTTTTATATTGAGCATGGAGTTTCGTAATAAACTCATATCACACAGCTGCCTCAATCTTCAACTTTAAACATTGACACAGCTTTCGTTTTTTTATTATTCAATTTTCAAAAGTTTAACTTTGTATTTCAATTCTTTATTCAATTTTTTTTAATAAAAAATCGAATTAAAAGTGCAAGTTGAAGAAATTTATTTGTCCAACTTAACCAAGCTCTTAATGATATTCTGACGATGTTTTCATTTGTTTAAAACAATAAAAGCCATGTTGTTGGCAAAAGAAGAATGCATTATTAATTTTCATTGTAAATAGTCATGTAAATGGCAGTTTAATATATAAACTGCGGTTGTTTCCTTACGGTAAGAGAGGAAATGGCGATGATGATGATAAGGAAAAAGTTTTTGTAATTTTCCTAAATGCTCCTTCAACGTCGCATGAAGTTTCTCTTATGTTTATTGATCGTCAGAATTAAATGTAAGTTAATTAAGGTAAAACAATATTAAGTGTTAAGTTAAGTTGAGAAGGGATTAAAATCAATTGTTTTTAAATAAGTTTTTTAAAATTTTGGGAAATGGTTGTTTTTTAAAATGTAGACGCATGTATTTTAAGTTTACTTTAAAAAAGTAATTTTGCTTTTATATTATATGAAGTGAGATAATTTTTTTAAAGCTGTAGTTGGGCCCTTATATTATTAAAGTCTGAACAATTGTTTGCAAAGCCAATTTAAGTTAAAGCAAATTTACTTAATGCAACATAAAACCTTTAAAACGAAATTATAGAATGGTTTTTTTCTTGCATGTTTAAAAGATAATCATAATATATTATAATTTAAACCTAAATACCACCCACGAAAATTTCATAAATAAATGATATTCTTTTTAAGGGCATGTTGCGACATAAAACGCTTAACAAATAAGATTTGTATGTATATTTTCTTGTCTGTGACAAAAGCCAACTGTTGGGAAAACCCAGTAATGAAAGGTAAACTAACTTATCCGCAAATAAGCTTAAAAGCTGTTAAAAGCAAACAGCTTATTAATTGACTTACGCCATTTGGTTAATCTTAATTGATTTTATCACGGCTATTAAATACAAGGCCTAGCGCTGTATGAAGAAAGTTTAGACAGGACGGTGTTACTTAAATTAATAAACTCAATTAAGAAAAAGTTATAATTTTGGGAAAACAGAAAGTCATTTGCTTTTATTTATCCTTCGCATGATTAAGGATGAAATAATTCTTACAATGTTCATGGGAAAAGTGATTTTTGTTGTGGGACTGAAGCAAACATCTCCAAATATAAGGTTTTGCAAACGATAAGCAAATCAATTATTCGGCTAGTGGGTTGTAAAGTCACTTACAAAAGCATTGCTATAGCGCAACAGCTATTTTAAAATTTTGTTTACCCTCTACCAACAACAGTTCTGATAGACGATATGAATTTATATGCCTATAAGCTTATCATTTCTATAATACCAATATGTGTTTACGTGTAATTCTACAAAGCATCTATATTCAAGGACCTTGTAACTTTATGTCTATAGGAAATATTTTCACAATTGGGAGGATTAAAAAAAACAAAACTTAACCAAATTATTAACAGTTTCAATTTAGCTACGTCGGTCAAGTAAGAAAAATTTATAAGATAAAAAAAGATATATAATTTTTTTTTATTTTATTACAAAGTTTTAAATATTAGAGGCAACCATATTGTATTTAGCCAAAAGATATATTATTACTTAGAGCAAAAGTCAAATAAATTGGCTAAAAGGAAATAAATTAAGAAAGTAAATATGGACTACAGAATAAAGTTTCTATTATTTTACAAACTTAACTAAATAGAAAAGCCTACCATAAACGTTATACTCGCTTTTTACCTTTATAGTGTATTAAGTTTTTGGGGTAGGAAACATGCGACCACGAGTTACGTTTAAACACTACTAATATGAGAATTGATTGTACAAATGAGAAATCCGTCAAACAGTACTTTATGTAGCATATATGTATGTATAAGTGTGTCACACTGAAACTATTTGAGAACTACGTTTGTTTGGATTATTTGTCTATACTTTTTAAAATTGTAAAATTGAATAGAAATAAAATTCGAATTAAATTGAAAAGACGTCGTTTTGTTTTTTAATTATTATTTTATAAAATAAAATATTAACGCGTATGACATTTTCCAGAAGTGGGATGAACTTGTGAAGCCTCAACATATAAACGTTAAAAGATAATTTTGAAAATTTTATAAAAAAAAAACCTAAAACGCATAGCCGATATTTGTTTCTTCTATCTTTCTGTAAAACAATTTTAATTTGTTCCGTATTTGAATTTATTTTGTTAACATGAGCTCGCGTAAGAATTTGAATAGTTTAAAACTAGACGAGTTGAAAAAGAAGTGCAAGGAGTTTGGTTTGTTAACTTCTGGTAATAAGCACCAGTTAATACAACGCCTTGAGGAGCATTGTTCCGAAGAAGAGTACACAAGTTTTACAGATGGATCCGTATTGCTGCAAAGAATACACGCATTAGAAAATTCGCTCACTGAATTGCGCAACAATAGTTTCGGTCCACAGTTAGTGTCCTCGCCTGTAGATAATGTACAGTCACGTGTTGTTAATGCTACAACTAGTAACCAAAACGTTTTGCAATCACAAGCAAAATACACGAACGTTCATGCCACCCAGCATAACGTTGCCCCGCCGTT
>NDXZ01003333.1:4045-18006 GCA_003055125.1 Paykullia maculata | reverse complement strand
TGATTGTTACGCACCGTGCCATGTGTGTTTTAATTAGTTTTAATTAATTAAATAATATTTTTGATTTAACAATTTTGCATAATCAAAAGTAAAATTAAAAAATTAAAAAAAAACTAAATTTGAAAGTGAATTTGAGCTATAAATATTAGATCAAAACGAAAACTTTCTTTAGTTTTAAATATTTTAGCAAAAATTAAGCATACACACGGAATAGGTATTTGAATCTGTTAAGTATTTTAAATAAATAGAATAAATATTAAGTTTAAAACAAATAATAATTTTTGAGAAGAAAACGGTTTTATATTTTGATGTCTAAATATAGTGATGTATGTGTTAAGTGATTCTTTAAAAAACTTATATCAGTAATTTAAAATGGTACTAGCCAAGGCACATTTAACAGGTCATGTTGTCGCGCCAGTTTATCGCAAAATACTGAGTCAAAATTTGGTTAACTCGCCTCGATTTTTTTTAATTATGTGCCAGGGATCAATTTAGCTGTCAATTCCATTTATCAAGAGTAATGACATTGGCAGTCGTAAAGAGGTAGTTGCCAGCTGGCAACGTAACGAAAGTTTGATGTTTATCCATAATTGAACCATTAGTCTTGCAAACATTTTTAAATAAATAAAGTCTTAATATCAATTTTTATTTATTTCAGTGTTAATTTTGCTTATTTATTGCTATACTTGCCTATCAATGCCCGCAAATTCAGAACCTTCCAAGACAGAAGTACCAAAAAACCTAACAACATCTAATGAGATAAAAATAGAATTAAAATTAATAGGGTTTGCTAACGCCCAAGAAGAACCAATAGTTATAGAAAGAGAAGAAGACAAATATTTAAATTTTCCAGCAAGTTCTACTACACAGAAAAACCAAAACGACCATAAAGAATCTACACTTAATGTGGATAGAGAAGAAGATGAGCTCAAATCTAAAGATTCCCCTAAGGATATTGGCCAATCTGAAATTTTAAAGGATACTGAGGATAAATTTTCACTACTCGAAGATCGTATGCCCGATTTGACTGCTGAAGAATATATGGAACTTAATAAAGAGGGAGCCATACCCTGGAATTTTTTAAAAAATTTGTATGTGCAAAGAAATGTTAGTAAAAAGGCAAGAGACAAATTATGGTTTTTCCTTTGAGTTTTTTGCTTAAATTTTGAATCAAATATTTTTTTCAGGCTAGCGAAATACCCCCGCCAATGCAATCAATTACACCCATTTATATCACTGTGCCCATAGTGATTTATACGCAACCTACTTCGCCGTTTTCTGTAAGTATAGGCGGACAAAATATTCCTTTAAAAATGCCAAATGCGGTAAAAGAAGCAGCAGCTAATGTTAAAGCTCCTATCGCTAGTGCCGTTGTTACGCCACCCTTAGTTTTTAACAAGTTAATGGACTTTAATGAACCACCGGCTAGACAAACAAATCGTCATCGCAGTAATCTCCGTAAAAATATCTATGCTCGCAACAGCAAACATCAGGTGGAAAAGTTTGAATACAAAAATTTAAAAAAATCAAAACATTTTAATATTTACGTTAAAAAATATATTTATTAAAATTTAAGTTAAACTTCAAGTTAAATACAAAAAAAAATAAATAAATAAAAATTGTTAAGAGGTTTATAGTGAATTGCTCTATTGTAAAATATTAAAAATGTGTGTTAAAAATGCTTTATGTTCCATAAAACGTTCCACATCTTGATACTCTCCTTCTTCTGTGTCTCCCTCATTTTTTCCATCGTCATCTTTTTCCTCGGGCTCTTTGGCACCGACACTGTCACCTTCACTCACACCTTCACCCTCGCCTTCATCATCATATTGTTCATTTAAAGATTGCCCTAGTTCATCTTCTTCCTCTTCGTCTTCTTCCTCGTCGTAATATTCATCTTCGGCCGTATCCGATTGTCTTTGTTGGATGAAGTCTCCATTTTCCGCAAAACTCGTAGCGTTTATTTTTTCTAAGGATTGACTTGTAACAACTTCATAGTATACACTTGAAACTAAAAAAATATTAATATTATTTGAGGAATTTTCCTTGAGCATTTGCTAAAAAAAAAACTTTACTTAAACATATTGCTAACACAACTATCGCCTTCATTTTGTCTAATGTAACTGTCACTTAAAAATTGAAAGTTTTCCTAATTTATAGAAAATTATTCAAACTTTATGTAATGTTGTTGTTGTTGTTTATTTTCCTTTTTAATTTAATTTTTATTGTTTTAATATTATTTTAATTATTTCTACTTACATATTTTCTTTTTCCTTGAAGAAAAAGTAAATTATATTTTATAGCAAATAAAATAATTTTATTGCATTTAAAATTTTAAAGCTGTAAATTACAAAATACATGTTTTTATATAAAAAATTTAAACCCAAAGATGGCATATGTTTACAAAGTGGAAAAAAAGAAATTATAACATAAATTTGTCAACAAGAGTCTAATAACAAAAAACTAAATCAGTAGTGTCATTTAATTACATTTACTACAATTTTTCGTAACTTTTTAAGTCTCGGCCTAACATGTATAATTTTATTGCTTTTTTATAACTTTTTATACCAGCAATAAAATAGCTATGACATGTAAAAGAATTTTTGATAGTAATAATTTAACTGCAATACAGAAAGATTCGAACACTGTTTCAAACTGCTTTAGAGTGCGTTTACTATGACATGTTTTAGACCAAAACACTTGTTTTAGCTCAAAATACATATGTGTTTTGTTATTTGTTTTTCTATGACATATTTATATGAGTGAAACACTTGTTTTGCTTCACACAAGACGAATAGTTTCTGCGTTGCTTTTTTAATTGGGTTAACCATTATTAGTGATTGGCAAATTCGATAAAAAAAAATGAACATTAAAACTGATCTGCTGGCTTTTATTATTTGTTTGTTTACTTATATTAACGTTAAGTTTTGAATGATGTTTTTGGTTATTTTTTTTAATGACATCGTTTGAAAACCACAATACACTCACACGGTTTCACTAACACAATCAATGTTTTCGAAACTGCAAGTCAGCTTGCAATTTTAAACAAATTAACTGTATTTTGATAATAAATTAATTATAGTTTTAACATACATATTTATGTACATTTATTGACAAGTTTTAATTTCTTCTCTTTGAATAAAGAAATTCGAACTTAACTTTGTAAACACTCATGCAACCTTTAAAAATTCGGCGATTTCTTTGAAGTTTCCTTTGTAACTTGTATGTAAATGAAAGGTAAGTGAGATATTATAATTAGATGTTTTATATTTATACATAGAATTCTAACAAGCTAACAACAAAATTCATGTTGTGTTTTATTTATTGCCGCGACGCTGCCAACGCATTAAAAGCCTTAGAGAGGTGTGTTCGAAAATTCGAAGACAAAAAAACTTACATCATAGTGAAAATACTTTATTTCCTTAAGACAAGCATATGAATTTGTGTTTCTTGGAAACGTTTTAACGAGGAATATATGAAATAGTATTTGAAATTTTCTATACTAATAGACCAATCAACTTCAAACAGGTCATGTGAAGTCTAACTGAAGTCTTACAGAATTTTAAAGTAATTTTTTATTAATAGAAACTTACTTAATCTAGCAATAATTATCATCATCTTTACGAGAAGTGAAATTAAAAGATCTCATTTAATATTGAAAATTTTTACTTAAAAAAATTCAACGAAAAAACAACAATAAACAGAAGTACTTTACATATGTACATACATATGTATGTATGTACATATTTACGTGTACAACTTATTTGTAACGAAGTTATTATCGTAAACAATGCAATGACTAACAAGAAAGTGTGCTATATTCAAATGTGCCATATGTTGCATGCCCTTCACTAATGTAGAAATATTTTTTTCTTATGCTAATGCCTTTAACCCTGTCTATATTTTCTTATTTTTAACAAAGACATTTTAAAAACTTTAATTTACATTTGCTTGGAAAATGCAGTTTTTTCCCACATGCGATTTAGGCTTAATTGAACTTTTTTCTCTAGAAACGATGCCTTTTAATTTAGGAACTAAAAACAAATAAATTTGTGTAAACCTATAAAATTTATTCAGAACTGATTTTCAATAACAATATTTTCCCGGTCCATAGGAGATTCAAAAACCGTATTTCAACCAACAGCAGGGCATCTCTAGATCGGCTTTTCTATTAAGGGACTAAAGTTATATATACCCTTGCCACTCATGGTGAAGGGTATAATAACCAACACTGATACCAATCGTTGTATTTAAAATAAATAAAATCTTTAATGTACAAAGTTTTATTTATTTGTTTGTCGATTAACGTTGTTGTGTTTGTTTGAATAAGTAGCCAAGTTGTTTTATTACACATTTGGAAAAAAAAATTTAATATTATATAAGAAGTCGTTATGTTTATTTAACTTCTGAAATAAAGCATTACCTCTTTAGTGTTGACTTCTTTCTATGAAAAAGCGAAATTAAATAAGAAATAAATAAACAGAAAAACACAAGAGCCAAACTATGAACCCCTTAACAATTGAAATGTTTGTTTGAAACCTCAAAGAAATGAACGAATAAAACAAAATCAAATAAATAAACCGAAACAATAATACAATATTTAAATTAAAAATTATCATAAAAAAGTCCAGCAAAAACATAAAATAATTTTAGTGTTTGCCATTCAACTTTGATTAAAATTAGTGATGTAAAACTATTTACAGAAGCGAATAAAAAAGTATTTAACTCTTGCAGAAAATTTACAATAAAGTATCGATATTCAGAGAACTTAACTTTTATTTTTAACGTTTTTGCGTGAATGAACATTTTATACAGGGATTTTTTTATGCTTAAAAGTTTTTTGAGGTCAACAACATTGATGTCAACTTAGTTATTCAGGCCAGATTAAGCCCGTTTTTAGTTTGCCAAAAATACGAAGAAAATTCTTTAATCCGAAACTTAAAAAATTTTAAAAAGTTTCTTTTAAAATAGTATGTATATATTTTTTAAAATTTCCTTTTCTATTCTAGCATGTTCCTATTAGATCTAAAAACCTATTCAACGGTAGAAAAGAATCATTTCTAGAAACAACTTAACGAAATGTATAACAATGTCAAATCACAAAATTTATTTTATTATATGTAGTTACATCTTCTTAGTAACGGTCCCATTCGCAATATAAACGATTATTGAATTTATAAATAATGGGAAAAATATTTCTTTGATGTATTTTTTTAAATGGGAAAAGTGGAGATCACACTGCATTCGGAACTTTTTACTTGTTGAATTTCTCATACGATTTCTTTTCAAATTTTTAGTTTTTTACATTTTTTAAACACAATGAATGAAGTTTACCGTGTAGCAAGTACCGAAACCGGTATAAACTTGAATAGTGTTTGTTCAACATCGATTTAATAGAAAACTATTGCTGTTTTTTTTTCATATAAATATAAATTTTATATAAAATTTCTTTATAAAAATTGTTTGATGTATTTTCATTTTTGAAAAGGTTAAACTTTTTTACAAAATATTATTGTTAATTTTTTTTTTCTTTATATTTTAATTGATATAAAAGTTTTTTGGTAAATTTTCTTTTCCTAAAGATTTTTGTGAAATCTTTTCTTAATAGCTTTCCCTGTTTGGAAAAACTTCAAAATTATAAAATGTTCTCTTTTTTATCTCTTTTACAATACGAGTATGTGTAAAAAAAATTGTTAACTAAATTCTTAAAACATGATTATGTTATTATTAAAAGTAACCGATTACTAAGAGACTCAAAAGTGTATTGGTTTATGAAAGCTTTCTTTCTTTAACTGATTTATAACTGTTGTTTTTACTTTTTTAATTAAATCCAGTTAAATAAGAGTGCTTTTTTACATTTGTATTCTATTTTGGCCAAAATATGGTACTAAGAGAGAAAAAAATAATCAAAATAAATCCTCATAACAATTGGTCTGTTCATTTAATTTACTAGCGAAAACAAAAAACTTACAAAAATTTATTAAGTTTGAAGAAAAAACATAAAAAGGCAATTTTTGAGATTAATTAATTTAAAAAATGTTTACTTTAGAAATTTTTTACAAGTTAACGGATTAGGATATTTATACTTTTTTTCTTTATTTATTTTAATAAAACTAAAAAAAAACTTTAAAAAAATATATTTGAGGGATTCACAAGCTAACTTATGATATCATAATGTCATATGTCCTAAAAATTTAAAATGGTTTTAGTTGTTTTTCATAATAAAAGTGTCCTAAAATAATATGACTCTGACTGCTATGTTTATTGTGCTGTCGTAAACTATCTTTAGCCTAACAGAAAAAGCAACAACAAAGTACCTAAACCATTTAAAATATTTAGGACATATGACATTATGATATCATAAGTTGCTTGTGAATCCCTTAATTATATATAGGATTAAATAATAAATAAATAACCTTTTATTTAATTAAATGACCTTAAAAGCCCATTAAAAGTACCAAGATAAAAATAAAATATTATTAAAAGTCAAATAAGAAATTTAGAATATAAAAACATATATTTTTTTAATTTATTAAAAAAAAACGTGATGCCTAAAAACTCTGTTAAGACAAATATCTTTTAAATCTGACAAGACATTATAATGTGATCATTTTTTCTTTCAATTTTCAAATACATAAATATCTTTAGTACTTGGATTTATATTTTTTTACTATTTTTTAACAGTTTATTTTGTAAATAAAAACTCACAACAGTTTTTTTTTTTTTTTTGAATACACTAGTTTGAAATTTGTAATAATTTTTAGGTATTGAACACACCCAATATTAGCATACAATGATGATAATGTTGGTAAAGATGATGGCTATGATGACAATGGCAAAAATAACAATAAATAAAAAATCCACAAAAACCGAAAATTAATACAAGAAAAAAAGAGATCAATATGGATTTTTGTTTTGTTTGTATTTTAAGTTTTGTGGTAAAAGCGCCAAAGAAATTCATAAGAAACTGTTATTACTTTCATTTTTATTTTTTCTCCATCATCATTATCATCATAAAGATAAGATGATGTTGTTGTTGTTTTTTTTTCTTTGCCAGATTCACAGTGTGCATAATTATTTTGTTTATTTTTTTTTATTAAGTTTAAATTAAAGAAAGAAAAAACCTATATAAGACCAAACATATCAATGTATATACTCAGTTAAATCGTAAAACCTGTGGGAGTAAAAAGAAGGAAATATATTCTGCCAACGTATCGCCACTGACATAAAATGAATTGCAAACTTTTATTTGCTTTTTGTACCGTCGTCTGTGTTGTCGGTTTATTAGAGGCAGCCTCTCTCAGAGGTTCAGCTGCGGACAAGAACCTAAATGTAGTCAAACAGAAATTGGATTATACAAGCGGCGTTCAGCCTAATGTTAGAAGTGCGCGTCAGGCCTATGCCGAAGACAGTTCGGGTGAAGATTCCGATGAGGATGATGAAGAGGATGATGCTGAGATACAACATCAGGCTGCGATTAGACGTCAACAAGCCTATGAGCAGACAGTCGATGATTCATTAGAGGGCAGTGATGAAGACGACGACGACGACAATGATAGGGGTGATTTTTATGGTCGCAGAATAAGACGTGATGTTTCTGAAGCTGTTAGCAACAATGAAATTGAGGAAAACTCTAAACCGTCAGAAAATTTTGAGAACACGGACAAGCAACCGTTTGAAGAAACTCTCCTTACCAACGAAGCCTCCACAGTTACTACTACTGCTCCTGCCACAGATTTTTCAAACACCTCAGTTCTTATTCTTATTCGTGATGCCATTAAAAAAGTAACCGAATTGTCAAATACCCAACAAGTTGCCACTAGTGCCCAACAGTATTTCCAATTATTTGGACATTTCCTGCAGCAAACCATCGAACAAGTTATTGGTGATGATGAAGACGATGAAGAAACTGAATCAACGACAATTGCTCAAAACATTGATAAGGAAAACGAGTCGGAAACGAATGATAAAATAAGTGAAAACGGCAATGAAACGGCGGAAAATGAAACAAGCGATAAAGAAAGCTTTGCTTTGCATGAAGTGCCACAGCTAGAAAAAACGTCTGAGGATTTCAATGAGATTAAAGCTTAAATAGTCATTTTTTATATTTTAATTATTTATTAATTGTTTAGAAAAATTGTGTTAATAAAATTATGTTATTGTATTTATTTTATGTTAAAAAAAATATATATACCTTAAAAAATAAAAATATATAAATTTTTTGATAAAATTGGTAAAAGAACTTTCGCAAAGACCATAAGTCTACAAAGCTTAAGCAGAATAAATTGATATTTGTCAAATATTTGTTATCACTGGCTTAAGTCACTAAGTTGTGCCGAGGAATGACGTTGTGCAGTTATGCCTAATTAATTAATACATATATTCTGAAAGTTTTATATTCAGAGAAAGCTTTTAAAATTCACCTGGAGCAAATAAAAAAATACGCCTTTCCTTCCATTTTGTTTGATGTTAAACGGTCATGACCTTGTTATGCACTAAGACACTTTACTTTATATTTGTCAGTCCGATTTTGCCTATTTGAATTTTAAAAAATGTCTAATGAATAATTAATATTTCAATTAAACGTTATACTTTTTGTTTCTTCCCTTTGAGCTCTATCGTGCTTTTAACATCTTGGATTCACATGGGGAGTAAGATAATATTATGGGGTCCTAATTAAATATTTTAAAGTGTTACAAACAAAATAACAAAATGAATATACCAACTCACTATATGCCCTTTTGTTTTACTTGTAGGTACAAATATATATACTTTAAAAAAGCCTTTTTGAAGATTTTTAATTAACAAAAATTGTTTCCTAAAAAAATCAAAAAACATATTTCTTTTTAGCTTTAAATTTGTTTTAAGTGTATTCAAAAAGCAATTGTAACAAAATAAGTTTATTAACCTCTCGACTGGCTGATGTCTACTAACATCCGTTAAGAATAAAATCTCAAATGCTTAAGAAGATCATCTTTGACTTAAATATTTTAAAGTGATTTATTACCTGCAGCGGTAAAACTAAAATAAAACAAAGTTTTAACACAATTTAATAGAATCGTAAAATTTTAACACACATTTGAATTTATAGGTCATTATTTTGATCTGATTGTATTGATTAAAGAAACCGCAAAACACACTTTTAATCAAATTAATCCAAATAGTAAGAAACTAAAAGAAAGTAGGTTTTATTTCAAAGATTCATGGTTAAAACCCATTTTAAATAGAAATTAAAAAAAACTTGTATTGACTTTATTTTATTTAATATTTGAAAATTTATTCTTCATTATTATTTTTAGATTGCAGTATCGGTATAATGGGCTTACCACCCGTATACCAAACACCATGACTTTGTCCTAAAGCGGCGTAGGCGTTGTTTGGGACACTAGAAGAACTTTGTGTAGCAGGAGGACCCATAGGGCCTTGAGGTCCTGGTTTGCCTTGTGGTCCCATTCTACCAGTTAGTCCCTGTGGACCAGGAGGTCCAGGTGGCCCTGGTGGTCCGGGAGGACCAGCTATTATTAAAGGCAATATAGCTGTGGGTTGTAACATGGTAGTTTCTTCTTTTTCGGGCATTGGTCTCTTCATGGGCCTTTGTTCTCCATATAATCCAGTATTGGCATTCAAATTTAAGCCAAATTGTAAATTAGGATTAGCTAATGACAAACGTTGAGGGTTATAATAATTAGAGGAAGTGCCAATTTCATTTGTGCCTATTCGGTTTTCCACACCATACATGGGATAATTGGCCACTTGCGGAATAATAATTTTAAAATTGTCATTCATCATGGGTATGGTGTTGGAATATAGATAATCTGGCACTTTGCGGCCATCCTTCTCCTGATCTGCCGCCTCCTCAAAATCTTCCTCCACAATTTGAGGTTCTTTGGGTTTGTCTTTTTTCTGATAATGATCATTTTGGGAGTAGTAAAGAATTTGCGGTGAATTATCGTTATTATCATTTGATCTGGCAAGTTTCATAACTTTCAAAGAAGCGACATGACAGCTGGGAGCAGCAAACGCCAGAAAAACTAGTACTGAAAATCAAAAATATTTCAAATAATTTTTAATCCTTGTTTAAAAACTTAAAACTTACCAATTACTTTAACTTTGTGAAACATTTTGTTGGACTACATAGTTAACAAATTTTAGCTAGACTTTTTATACTAAATTTTCTATTCAATCAACAAATTTGTTAGCAAAATTATAGCGATTTTATCAAGATGACAATTTTTCAGATGATCTTACTATGTTTCTAAGAATATGTCATTGTATTAATTATGATTAAAGATAGCTAAAATTAATAGCTGTTAAATTTTGTATACCTAGAAAAAATAAACTTCTAAATTGGGCTATTTTTTTTTTAAACAAAAAAGTAATTAACTTCTATTAGCACAAAGACTATCGGCAAATCTTTAAGAAAAAAACTAGTGTTTAGAAGATGAAAAATAAATCAAATAAGCTAAATTAGTTTTAAACCAAATTTTTAATTTGCATTAACTGTTAAAGATAACGGTTTGATCATTTTAAAAGCTTTAAGCAATAACTCTTTATTTAGAAAGATGTTGCATTTGATAGATTAAAAGCAAACAGAAATTTTGTATATATTTATGATGCTGATGAAGGAAGCGTGACGACATGGAAAAACAAAATTAGCGGTTTCTGTACAAAGTGAGAGTGGGAGCAACAAAAACAACATAGCTTAAACAATATGTATGAATATCATTACCAGCAATTGGTAAATTGGTGGAATTTTATGATTAAAATTTTTTTTAAATAATTTGTGTTGCAATTTTTTAATATTCAAGTTTTTAGCGACTGTTAGCAAATTAATACCGCAGATCAAAAAAAAAGTTTTCGTGAGAAAAATATTTTTTTCGGTTTTAATTCGTTTTGTAAAAAAACTTACAAACTATTTACTACCATTAATCATACATTTCTCCCTCAGAGATGGAAAACTGTCTTCAATGGGCCGAGAATAATAGAAAAGCCTTAGAAAATATTATGTTTTTTTCAAAATCTTCGTGAAATTGCAGTGCAGAAAAATATTTCACACAGTCAAAAATTTTAGATTTTTTTGATTGATTTTTTAACACTTATGTTTACAAATTCAAATCTGTATATCCGTTGTACATTAGAATGTATATTTATTTATAGTGTTTTTATGTTTTTTTGATAAAATCAATGAGTTTATTAAAAATAAATGATTTAAATGTGTGATAAATTTACTTTTTTCAAATTAAACCATAAAAGCGAATTAGCGCCCTAAAAAATTGAGACTCGCTTATCGCAAAAACCTCAGTTTTCGCAACGGCCAAAATTTCTTTTAATTGCGTATAGTGAGAGTGCACTGCATGTACATACGTAGAAAGAAAATAATTTGACTAATATTATATTATAGCTATTTAAGAGGGTACCTTATATAACTTGGTAGTACTTTGGTATTATCTAATGCAGAAATTCCTGAATAAGTTCAAAAGCACTGAATTTTCCATCCCTGCTACCAATTAATTATTCACTTTTTGTCCTCTATAGTAAGTTTTATATAAGCATTTATATAAAATTTAAAATTAATACATAAAAAGAAAATATTTTAATAAAAATTATGCATTTTTCTTAGTATCTTATAGTCCCAAATTTAAATTTTTCAGAAAATATTTCATAAAGGCAACAATTAAAAAATTAATTTTTAATGCTTAATGTGATAAAACACATAAATAAATCAATGTTTGAATTAATGTTTTAATAGACTTTTAAAATATATTTAGAGAAACATTTTGATATAATCTATACTACTAAATGTTAAAAAAAATATTAAAAAATTTTAATATAGTTTCTCTTTTAATAAAAATTAGTTTGGAGATTTCCCTTGAAAAAGACTAATTTGTTAATCAAAATTTAAATTAAACGCCAACAACAAATCTTTCATTTGTATATCTGGCATTTGCTGGCGTTATTTTCACACCCAACATTTTTTAATGACCCGATTTTGAAAACTTGTTAAACAAACAGAACAACATACATACATACATATGTACATATTTAAACAAGAGTTTCAATACATTTTTTTATTTACACCTAATTCTGTTTTAACACGGTAAAAACCCGTATAAAAAAAGAAATTGATCATATGCAAAAGTAGGTTATTGGTTTCTTATCTCTAAAACCTATTAAAATTAGTAAAAAACAAGGATTCATTTTTATTTTATTAAATCTATATACATATGTATATATATAAAAGAGTGGCCCAGTCCAAAAGGATAGAGCTAGAGACGTGAAATTTGGACTGTGGTTTCCTCTTCCGTTGTATTTCATATATTTCATATATTAAGGGGGTAAAAAAGAGTAAAAAAGGGAAAAATCGATAACCTTATATCTTTTAAACCAAAAAAGATACAAACAAAATTTAAAAAGCATTGTACTCTACTCAAAAAATAAGTGGACAGGTGTCTGATACTTTTTTTTAAATTTAAGGGCTTAGGGGGTAAAAACGGATAAAAATTATATTTTGGTATTTGAACTTCTAAACCAATAAACATAGAAATTTTTTTTAACTGCATTTGTCACATCTCCGAAAAACAGGAGTACGTTTTTTGTACTTTTTTGAAATTCGAACTTATTGGGAAAAAAATTGTACTTATTTTTGGTACTTTTAAAGAAATATTTTTTTTTTTTAAATATTGATAGAATTCATAAAAAGGTTCACTTAAGCTTCTACTACTATTTAGACAACTATTTCACAAAAAAAAATTTACACTAGAACGGGGGCTAAAAAAGTACCAAAAAGAGGGAGAAAACCGTGAAAATGCGTCTAATAGTAAATTACTAGGCCAATTTGGGTAAAATTTGGAGCAAGAATTTCTTTAGACATAAAAAATCGTATGACATAATTAAACTTTAACAACAATAGTATTGGGTAAGAGAAAGTGTAAAATTCAGGTAAACCGGGGGCAAAAAAAATACCTTTTCAACTTTAAGGGTACTTTTTTACTTCGTCTTCTTTTTCTTCGTCAAATATTTCTTTTAATTTTTGTAGATAAAATAATCTAGACAATAAAAATTAAAAACTTTTTATAAAAAATACAAGTTAATAGAAGAAGATATTTTAAAATTAAAACAATTTATCAAAACCTTATCAAAAACTTGAAAAATGTTCTACAAATAGCAAACCAAATTAAAATTTACTGAATTTTTTTGTTTTTTAAATAATAAATTCCAATTATTATTAGTTTAATATTTACAATTACAATTACTTGTAATCTGTATTTTATTTTTTTACCCTAAAATTGCAAATAATGTGTAAAAAAATTGAAATACATATATGTAACTACATACAGAATTGTAATAAAAACCTTAATCTGTATATTATTACACATAGTGTGACTAAGTTCACCTAGATCTAAGAAAAACTGTTTCCAATCAATTGAAATATGTTTGATGTAACTTTAACTCTAATGTAATAATTATTATCATAAAATTTTAATACTTTCGACTTAATTAGTGTTAATTTCATTCAAGTTGGTTTTAAATGTTGTTTACTTCTAACAATGACTATCAAGTTAAAATGCTTAAAAAAACAAAGAAGAAATAATAATAATATTCCAAAATACGTGTGAGTAAAATCAAGTGTAAGTTGCAAACATTCAACTTTTTTTTTCTATGTAACATTACAATTGGTTTAAATTCGTTGCAGACATTTTTAAATAATAAATAATATAGTTTAGCTTTTATAGCCAAAGATATTTAAAACAAAAGTAAGCAGACAAAAACAAAACAAATACTAAAATAATTAAATTTGCTCGCACTTTTTGATTAATAGAAACTTTACCTGCAAGTATGTGAGGTAAGAAAGGAAAATTTACGGCAATTTAACATAAGCACATAATAAAGAAATAAGTAAATTTCTAAGAAAACCATTAGTTTTAACAAAACATTAATTATATGTTAAGTGCTAAACTATA
>NDXZ01003311.1:8910-25312 GCA_003055125.1 Paykullia maculata | reverse complement strand
GCAACGCACAAAGACTATAATTTATTTTTAATTTTTTTTAAATAGGTTTGCCACACCCTCTTGTACAAAGAAAATGTTTGTTTTTCCCCATACTACGTACACTCTAAAAGATTGGTTAAAATTTATAACATATTTTGTCTAAACTCTTGTTGTCTTAAATTATATCGATTTTGTAGTTATTTGTAACAAAAAAAAACATAAGTTGTTCACATATTTTAAGAATTAGAATTGTTATAAACTTTAAAGTTTGCATAAACTACTAAGATTAAAATTACCATATTCCTAAAAAGAAAAGCAGCAAATTAGCAAATTATAATCGTTGTAGACATTAAACTTTCCATAGTAATTCTAACAATAACTAAATTATTAAAGACAAAACTCGATGGGTCCGTTACTACCAACTATCCCTATATCTAATGCAGCAAATATATGATACATTTTTACAGCTATAATTGTCAAGCTTTTTAAACGTGGCATTATTGCCTTATAGATACAATAATATATTAAATTAAATAGATTAAAGCAAGGGTTTTTAGACCCTCATACAAAGTGAATAGAATAAACGTGCTTTTAGGCATGAGTGGAGCTGACAAAAAATCCATTATTGAAAGCAAGAACAGATCGGAACGATGAAAGTAAATTAGAACTTCTAATACAAGGTTAACACATAACATTACATGTTAAGGAAACTACACTTTTAATCACTTTTGACTTTTCTCAAGTCATTTAAATAATAACTAACTTGCTTAAGGCGATAGGAGAGAAGCAGTGGCAATGGCAGTGGCACATCCATACAAAACGAATATATATGTATAAAGACATGTGTGTATGTTGAACCGCTATACACTTTAAATTTAGAATTTTCACCTACTAAGAGCTTAAAGTTAAATAAAATAGAAGAGGGAATATGGTACCCCAATTATAAGGTTTCTAACAAAACAATAGAGAAAACTAGTTTGGGACCAGCAATGTGATTCGATATAAGTTAGTGAAAGATACTATAAATAACGTTACGACTAATAAAAGCATAGAAAGAATTGTGCAGCAAAAACTAGCGAAGATCTTAGATTATATTAAAATTAATTCAAATTAGAAAATTATCCTTTTCTTCAACAAAATATTGAAATTTTCTTCTTCTTCTTTAATTAAATATTTAACTCTACAAACTAAAATTTATGAAAATAAAATTCCATTAAATATATTTTGTTGTTTTTTGAGAAATGTAACATAAATACTTACTGTGCGAGTCGGTATAACGTCAATTTTTGTTTGTTTTTTAAAGTCTATGTAATTTAGTATTTACTATTACTTAAATACTTGGCATTTTTGTCAACCTTTTGTTGCTTATTTTTGTCTTTTCCTACTTCTTATAATATGTTTATATCGTAAGTGTTTAAATGTTTAAAAATTAATTTAGTTTGTAAACGCCATTTAAATTTTATTGATTTATGACATTAAATATTTCTGAAAATTTTCATACATTTTTTTTTAAACAACTTTAAAAAATATTTTAATTAGTTATTTATCCTTTTAAAAGGTTTTATATTTAAATTTATTTTTTTATATTATATATTTATATTTAAATTTCTACAGTGTTAACTTAATAAATTATTTTAAAAAAATCCCTTTTGGTTAATATGTTTTTAAAAAAAAATATTTGCCACAAATAAAACAACAAATCCAAGCATGAAACTTTATTTCCTGCAATTATCAGCACAAAATATGAAATTTTATGCAAAACTAGTCATCAAAATGTTCTCCATTACTCTTAAATGGTCATTTGTAAAAAAAATTGTTTTACACCCTCCTGAGAAAATCGGTTCAGTGGTTTTAAAAATTGTAGCCATTACCATACCAACGTAATCAGCAGCAACAGCCCTGGCTGCTCCTTAAAAAATTTATAATTATTTTTATGATTTATTTATAAAACAATGATTTAAATAAGGGTCACGTTCATCAATATGTAAGAGGAAAGGGTTTGAATTTAATTTTATTATTCTTTTCCCCCCAAAACAAGAAAAAATTCTCAGGGGTGCAATAAATTTTGAAGATTTCACAAATACAAAACTTGTCCATCACTTTTGAAATGCACTTGAAAAAATCACTGGGTAAAAGAGGATATTTTCTAAGCTCTTAAGTTTTTGAAAAATTATTGCTTAATTTTTTATTTATATTAAACTGTTAGATAAATTTTCTATGTATAAAGAAATAAAAACTATGAATTATATATAAAATCTCGGTTTTTTAAAAATATTTTGTAAATTTAAGATTCAGAGAAAATTTTTGGTCTACAGAAAATATTTATTTAATAATATTTTTCTCATAAATTTTTATTTCAAAAATTCTTATATTTATGTGAAGTACTTTGCAAACTTTATAAAAATTCTGGATTAATAAAATTTTACTTTTTATAATTTTATAAAGAATTTTTGTAAATTTCGGCTTTTTAAAAATTTCCAATAACACTCCAAATTCTGCATATTTTTTAATCTACAAAAAATCTAACAAAATTAAAATTTTGGTAAGTAGAAAATATTAAATAAATTCTCTAAAATTTTTTTTACAAAAAAAATAAATCTTTTTTAAATTTATAAAAAAATGTAACTTAATTTATAAAATAAATTTCATTAATAACTATATACAATAATATTTTTTATTGTTTTAAAATTTGTTTTTAAAGGAAAATTTTTATGGATTTTCATAAAAAAAAAACTTTTTTACATAAAGAGTTTCCGCTATATTTCCTATTGATACAAAATTCTGTATTAAAAAATATATATATATTTTTGTAAGTTTTCTGTTCATAGAAATATTCTTCTGTTCATAGAAATATTTTTTTGTATAACAAATGTATCGAAACTTCTGATAAAATCGGTTAGTTACGAAATTTTCTATATTTTTTCTACTTCAAACATGTTTTGGGAACCTCTTTTATTCAGCATTCGTATGTTTTAAACAAAAAACAACCTTAAAACAGGAAGCAAATAAGAAACATCAGAAATTTTTGCTGATGATAAGAAAAGATTTTCACGTAAACTAATAAACTATCAAGTTAGGAATTTTTACAACTACGCAGATATACAATTTTAATGTTGCAAACAAAAGTGGGGAAAACCCATAAAATGTTTGTGTGTGTGTGTGTGTATTTGTGCTCCCTTGGTTAGATTGGCAAAAACTAATTTACATATAAATTGTATCAGACACAAGTTAACACACACATGCCTAGTACGTGTAAATCACTGTTGGTGGTATCTTCGAGAAAACTAACTCTCATTCACAATCACAAATACATACACAACTGGCATAAAACAAACTTTTGTAAAGGTTTTTGTTTTGCAAATTTGAAAAACTATTTTCTCAAAATTTTTGCAGGATTCACAAAAAAAAACGAGAATAAATTTCATCAAAGGTTTGTTCTTATACCCCCACTACCATACATAGTGTAATGCATAGTACCTACTTAATTTGTAGTGATCAGCTCATAATTACTTTTGCTTGTCAACGCAAACTTTTAGTAAAAGTACAGGTTGCAATATTTAATTGATTTCAATTAAGTTGTTGCACAACACATTAGGCCCATGGACGACCCTTTTGATTTTGGTTAAAGGAAGCTATGGTTTCACCTAGCATCCAATAATACAGGAATTTAACATATGTACATAAGTAACATAGAAATCATTTAATATAAATTAATTTTAAGTTTTCAATATGAATTGCCTTATTTTCAAAATTTATTTACTTCCTTTTAAATACTAACATTCTTCTAAATTCAGTTCAACTATTTTTTTAAGTATAACTAAAATTTAACTTAATTTTAATTACCGACAAAACTATTACATATATTTACAATTAATAATCAAAAATTAATTAAGCAATTTACAAACGTATGAAGCCAATAGTTTTATATTAAATCTAATTTACTGATGGATGAATTTTGATGTTTCGGTCGCAGTTAAGCCTTCAGCTCTTAAGCGTTGCAACATTGGGCGGTAGATGTCGCGGGTAAATGGTAAAACAACACCACGTTCTTGGATCTCACCATCAAGAATCATTTTAGCAGCAATAGCAGCAGGTTTGCCAACAGTCATCGCCATGGCAGAGTGACCATGTGGTTGGCCGTAGACAACAAAGTTAATGCCACGTTCCTCAATGCGGCCATCTTGCCAGCGAATACCTACTTCATGGCGAAGCACAACCAAATCACGTTCTTCGCGTTCTGAAAAAGAAATTTTAAAATGATTTACTATAGTTTTTTATAGTTAATTTCAAATATTTACCAAAGGCCAATCTGTTTGCCAAATAGTGGCTCAAAGTGTCTAAGGGTGTATTAAGTTTAACTACAGGGGTTTCCTCCAACAAACCCAAATTTTCCAAGCATTCAGCATCACCAATACGTTCAACCAATTTTTGTTTTAGATTCTCATAGAAAATACTAGAATCTGTAAGGCCAAGCAAATGTATGACCAACTGTCTCCAGGTGACATCAGGACCGCCGGGATGCAACATGGGATGAGGTTCGGGATCAATTAGGCCCAACAATTGCATGGGTTGTATAGACTCAGAGAAGCCCTTATAGCGTATGGTGCCTCTCAACAAAGTATGAGCATCTCTGCCCAAACCATACAGGTCAGCGTATTTTGTTGAATCACGATTGGGAAAGCCTTCCAAAGCAAAACCCGGTAAAAAGTCTAAACTTTTAGGGTTTGACATCAGATCACCACCACCAGAGATTTCTACAATTTGCCCTTTGCTTAGGTACTTAGCAGCTGAAAGAGTGTTCAAGAGAACACCACGTGGCGACCAAGAGAATTTATAACGCAAAGCATTGTCCGAATGTTCAGGTGCGGGAAGACCACCACAGTAACTAACAAAAGACTCAATAACACCACCTTTTTCTTGAGCCTCATGAATGCACTCCAAAGCCAGCAAATGATCGATACCAGGATCCAAACCAACCTCATTCATAATGGTCACACCATTGCGACGAGCCTCCTCATGCAAAGCACTTATTTCATCATTCAAATAACTGGCTGTAACCATGTGGGTCCTCTCATCTACACAGTACCTTGCGACCATGCCATGAAGAGTGTAGGGCAATAAAGATATAACTACATCAGCTTTGCCACACAGCTCCTGCAAATGGCCAGTACTTTCGTTGACATCCAAGTACACACTGTCTACACCAGCATATTGATTGGCCAAACGATCGGCTTCTTCTTTCACTTGTGAGCAAACTGTAATCGAAACATCTTTTTCGCGATGCAACCATTCAACCAAGGGGGCAGACACCATACCAGCACCCAATACTAGTACTTTCTTATCAGACTCCGAGCGTCCTTCGATCTTATGACGTGAACGATGGCTAATGGCAAAATATAAAAACACATTTTATTGTCTGGTTTAAATATTTAAAAGAAAAAAACACTGTCAATATAAATACAGAAGGTAGAGCAGACTACAATCGCCTAAGATCGGCACTAATTATACAATATTTTTTTATACAAATTTTATATCTTAATGACTCTGAGATCATTATTACCTGAAAGCCATTTGTTAAGTTTGTCGAAATTCTCTTTGAAACCAATTTAAAAAAATTGTGTTGTTGCGTCACTGTATTGTTGAATGTCGTTTTGTTAATATTCAAAGAAATACTGTTGAAAATAATAAACAATTCTCAGCTGATTTATTTTTACTACTTCAAGTTATAAATAAATTTCTAAAGCGTCTTGTTATCAAAATACAAAAACATTACAGTATTTGTTATCTCTAAAAGCGTCTGCATTTAAAAGCGACAATTAACCCATGTTTTCCCCACCTAAATACCCAAAATAAGCTTCTATAACACATTTGAATATATTTGGGGTAAAATTTTACGATAACTGAACTTGAATAAAAGCGAAACTTAAACTTCATTAGCCCAACACTAAACTAAAGTTTAGTCGTTAAATTTTAATTTAAATAAAAACAAAATAAAAGTTCAACAAAATTGAAATTAAACTAAGACTGAACTAAAAATGAATTTAAACTAAACTTAAACTAAAGTAAACTATAACTGTAAACGTTGATTAATTAATCTTATAACTCACCCCCTGGTAATAAATTTGTTTACTTACTTATTAGATTCACGTAATTCTTGAATATATTGATAGTTATCAGTCAATTTTCCATTGCTAGCGATAATGGCCTATGAGACAAATTAAAAATAATTTATTAATTTTAGTTTTCAAACTTAAAGCAACTGCCCCAATTACCGATTTAATGGGATAAGAGAAATTCTCATCATCCAACTGTTTCTTCGCATCACTTCTGATAATGTCATCCACAAAGGGATTAAGTAATTCACCAAACATATCAGTAGCTTCTCTAGGCAACTGAGTAGGCATGTTATCAATCGAGCATACCAAAACTCCGGGTCCCTTAAAACTCTTAGTATCCTTGTTACGATCAGCATCATACAAACAGAAGGGAGTATCAATGGTCGTGCATTCATTCATAAATTCAATTGAGCCGCCAGGATCGGCTGAGATATCACAGATGGCCAACATGCGGTGAGGCAAGGCAGGACTACCTTTGCTAGTAGGCAACCAAGGAGTATTGGCAGGTCTCAGCAGATTTTTGGCATCAGGAATACTGATCAACTTAGGACTGCCTACAGCCCAATATATACCATTTAATATGACAGAGGCATAAGGAGCAATTTTTTGACTGAAAGTTGAAATATAGCGTTCAGGAAATTCAACGTATTCTTTGGCATCAAAACCACCACCTTCACGACGTTCCAAATGATCGGAGCGGCTAACTTCACAGCCATACAATTTATTTTGACCTTTAGATAAGAAATAAAAAAAACTATAACAGATTTTTGTGGTTTTTAGGAATTTGTTTACTTACTGCCATGTTCAGCCACTTTTCTTAACATCTCTGGTGGCACATATTCAATGGGTAAGTCCTGGAAGACTTCCTGAGCACCTTGGGACACATTACCTGAGCCAGTAAACACAAAGGTCAAAGGACCAATAGATTTTGGCATCATACCCAAAGAGATCTCATAACCACAATCACGTATAGCCTGTCTGGCCATAGATGAATTGCGATAGTTGTGGGCTGGACCAATATGCATGAAGGGTGTATGATGACCCAATGCCAATAAACGCAAGCCAATGCCATGCAAAATGTTAACCGTACCAGCAACACCCGCATATTTACCAAAGGCTACCAGACGAGCTCCTCTCTCATCAATAATACGCTCATAATCAATCAAACGGATCTTTTTTTCCAAAACAGCGTCCAACAGAGGCATATTCGATTCTTGAGCCTTAATGGTATGAGAAAAAAAACAATAGGTTTTTCCCGGTATGAGGGCATCGATGGGAACTTGTTTAACACCAAAAATAACAGAAGCCTCACTTATGTCTTCTTGTATGATGGCACCAGCTTGCATATAAGCCTAAAAGTAAACCAAATTGTTAAAATTTATTATAAGTTTTATTTTTATCTCTTAACTATTTCAATAAAATATAAAATAATGTAAACACATTCACCTTTTACCCCTTTTTAATGCCAAATAATGTTCTTATCTCTAACATTTTCTGACACGAACTTAACGTAACAACATTCCTATTTGTTTTTCTCAAAACCTTTATATCAATCTACGTACTTTAGAAATACTTATGTGTGTAATAAATATAGATTTGTGCTGCACTTGTATTTCTTTGTTGTTTAATATTTTTAGTCTAAACGGGCTTTTTTTATATTCGAGAACGCGTAGCAACTTGAAATGTTCTTTCATTCTTATTTGTGATATGATAAATAAAAAAACATGAACAAAAACACAAATTAAATAGAACGTATGGAAATTTCCATTCGTTAAGTTGTTTATGGGCAAAATTTCTATAGATTTATTTATGAGACGTTTTTTGCAACAATTTCATATTATTGTTCAGAGCTTTATATAGTGTAGCATCATAATTGTTATGTTTTTGGTCGAAGTATATAATTTAAAAGTCGACTTCACATCTAACAAAATGCTACCAATTTTAAATCCTTAAAATAACTGATATTAATAGTACCAGTGTAAGCTAGAAAATAACGCCAGCGCGCTATAGAAAATTTTACTATTTTTGTGGCTATTATTAATTACAGCCAAACGATTGGCTCTTTCGCCATCTGTGACTTAGATTAAAACAAAATATTCCTGCCTGCTCTTTAGGATATTGATTACAATTTTCAGAAAATGGACAGAAAGAGCAAAATTTGTATTAATTACGTTATTTTTCTCTCCCCGTATGTGGAATAATTCTGACTTCGGCACTTTCAAGTCACCTAGAAGAATTAAAATTTTTTTTAAGAGATTTGCATCTAATTGAGATTGAGATCTAATTCAATTCAAACTCTGGATTCTATTAGTTTATTTCAAGATTACTTTTTTCTATTTGATCGAACTAGTAGATAAAATCTTGAATATTTTTCTTTTCATTACAAAAGTACTTATTTTAAGCTTTATTTGCCAATTTTTATATTTTTAGAAATATAAATAATTTTTAATTAAACATTTATTAAAAACTTATTTTTAATTTTGTTTGCAAAAATTTGTTGTTTTTTAACTCTTTAAAGTGAAAATGCCACTACAAATCATTGTTGGCCAATGATACAACTCGCAGGTATCAGCTAAAGTGTCATATCGTATATTGATGATAGCAACGGCTATATTAAGTTTATAGTATAGGTCTGCAAGAGAAAACATTTTCCAGGATTTTTTTAAACTTAGTATTTAGTAGTGAATGAAATTGATTCACAATTCTTTTATTTAATGTTTTCTTTAAAAATATTGTTTGCCGATATTTCAAGCTTTCAACACAAACAAGTCTTTTATCTAAACTAAATAAATTTTTACGTAATTCTTTATTTTTATAGATAGATTTTTTGTATATTAATTAAGAAATTAATATTTTTTATTGAAAAACACTTTACTTTAACATTAACTCATCATTTTCCCAAAGGATTTTTCCATACCCTTCACCATCACGAGTGATGAAAAAGGTAATTTATAACTTTTTTATTCCGTTTGCAATAGTAAAAAATATATAAATTCACTCTTAATGTTACATTCTGAGTCGTCTCAAATACGTTTTTATGTCTGTATACATTCTTAGAATTTTCCAAAAAAGTTTGACACAGCTTAGGCACGCAAGTGAAAAAAAATTTAACAACAAAAGGTGGATAATTTTAACAAATTTTTAAAAATAATTATAATTTGATACCGTGTTTTTGCAATAAAAGCAATTATTCTTCTTCACAAGTTAGAAGATAAATTTAAATTAGTATTTATTTCAACTTCTATTGTTGTTACACTATTAAATTATTATTGAATAATATTAAATAATATAATTATTAGATAATAATATTATTAATATAATTTGATAAAAGATAATGGAATATAAGAAGTTGTAATAAGGTTATATCCTTTATTTACCACTCTACAAAAATAAAAGAAATTTAAATACTTTTTAAGCACTATGTATGTATGTAATTTGTGAAGGGTATTTAAAATTCGTCACAGCCGAATTAAGCATTTTAAATTAGTTTAACATTAAATTTTTACTAAAGTTGTTATCAGTTTTCCCCGATATAATTGAAATTAATTTGCACTTAAGGGACTCAAACTAGCAACACAAAACATCAGGTAAGTGCGCTATATTTGTCTGTGCCAGATTTTAAGTACCCTTCACCACGTGTATGTATGTATTTAAAGGTAAGGTTTAAGGTAGTAAAAATTTATTATACCCTTTACCACAGGTGGCAAGGGAATATACATGTTAATACATATACATATTCAGATATTTCTACAATATTCATTTGCGATCCCAAAAAGTATATATATTCTGGATTCTTAATCGTCTAACTGTTTGTCCGTGTGTTATTTGGAATCGACTTTTTGTAGCTCCCATAGGTCACCTAGAACTGAATATAGTATTGAAAGCAACACTTTCCTGTTTACAACAAGTAAGAGCGCTATATTTGGCTGTGCCAAATCTTATATACCCCTCACCATGTGTGGCCCATTTGGGCAAAATGGTCTAATTTGTTTTCCAAATATGTCTGTAGTTTATCTCAAAGCTGCAAAACAATGATTTTTTTGTGAAAATACCAATTTTCTCGAAAGTATTTCCAAAAGTTTGATACAATATTCATTTGCGACCCTATAAAGTACATATATTCTGGATCCTTATCGATAGGGAAGTCAATTAAGCCATGTCTGTCTGTGCGTGTGTTGGTTGAAATCAAGTTTTCGTAGCTCTCATAGGTGAGTCCACTCTGTATGTGGTATCAAACTTTTGGAAATACTTTCGAAAAAATTGTTTTGCAGCTTTGAGATAAACTAAAGACATATTTGAACAAAATTGGACCAATTGCCCAAATGGGCAACACATTTGGCACAGCCAAATAAAGCCTCTTACTTAAGTTACTTAAGTTTTAAATTCATTACTTCAACAGTATTTTTTAAGACTAGAGAGCAAAACTGTTTTAGTTATTTAAAGTAAAAATAAAGTAACAATGCTACGACAGTTCTTAAGTAAGCTAGTTTTTAGGTTTAGCTATTACCAATAACTGTTTAATGAATCTTTAATTATTTGAAAAAGAAAAAAAATATTTTAAAAGGTTTTGGCGTACGAGGCTGTGCTACTTATCAGATGAAGACAATTTTCAAAATGGTGCGGCTAAGATGGCTATTGAAGCCAACCTTATAGTTGCTGTCTTATATGTAATTGTATTCAGATGCTTTGGCGGTCAAAGCCTAGTTGGACTCCTTGATCATAAAATAAAATATTGATATAGGACTCATTCGTTTTAAAAATTTGTTTGCTCCCACTCTTAAAAATTATCTACCACCCCCTTAACAACAATGCCTCCTTTCGATTAAATCAATGTTTGCATTTTAATAATGTTTCAATAATGCCGACTCTACTGCATTAATATCTTAAGTGCCTCTTATCTCTAGCAAAAAAAAAAGCCTGATATGAAAAGAATAACACTTGTAACTATTATTATGACACTAAAAAGTACATTTACCTTGTAGTCAAATAAACTTAACTAATCAAAAACATTGGGTAATTTTATTTTTTTTGCAAACCTTAAAAAAATAAAACTAAACTAAATAAAATGATAAGATAAGAAATATGGTAACAAAAAAATATATAATTAAATCATAAAAACATTAACTTTATCACTACAATCATCTTGTTTTTAGTACTTAATACTTTTGAAATCGAAAGTCGAGGAAATGCATTAAAAAAAGTAGGCCATCATTGAATTTAATAAAATCGATTTAGTTAAAAAAACTTAGTTAACAAAAAAACAAACTGGCTTGAAAAATAATCAGAGAGAGAGAGGAATTTTTAAACTTGTGAGCTTGTTTTGATTCATAAATAGTTTAATTTAATCAATAATATTTGTAATTATTTTGCGCGCAATTAATTGCATCAAAGCAGATAATTGTAATTGATGTAATAAGAACCCAAAGAAAGACTTTAAAGAAATCGACAATTAAGTAAAAATATTTAAATATTTTTGAAATCTCTGAAGTCCATCATAAATATTTTATCTTTAAGAATTCCGCAAAAATAAACTTCAGATAAATTTATATGCCTAATTATGTATGTATTATCATGTGCTCTAAGCGTGTTATGTGTGTAAATATTTACTTAAAATTTAATTATTTTATTTAATGTTGCTTTTATCAGCTCTAAAATATTAGTATCAACTTTTAAAATTATGTACAAACACAAACAAAATATTAAAGCTTTATATTACCATGGAGGTGTATGTTGTTTTTTTTCTAAATTAATACAATTACAAAATTAAAATTCCTTAACAGATTATATTTTATAAACAATTCAAATCGGTAAAACTGACGTATGTACGGTTATAAAATTAGAAAAGTATATAAATGTTTCTAAGAAATTAAAAATTTTATCAATCTTTTAAATCTTAGAAAGATTAGAAATATTTTAGATTGTTTTATTAATTTATTTTTTAATAAAAAGAAACTTTGGGGGTATAATTCAATTTCAATTATTATTATTATCAACATTTTTTTGTGCTTAAAAACAAAAATTTTGATAACAAAAATTTTTTATTAAAAAAAAATTGTTGACAAAACTTTTTTTATTCAATAATTTAATATTATTTTTTATCTTACCTGCATTGGATAGGCACGACGATTGGAAGGTTGCACTATAACCTTGACTCCCTGTTTTACCATTTTCTGTACGTGCGAAGGTCCAAAAGCTGCTCTGCGTTCCCATACAGATTGATCTTCTCGACGAATAGCAATTACTTTGCCATGCTAAAAACACACACATAATTACATCCGTTTAATTTTTTTTATTTTGCATCACAATTATTTTTTTTTTTTTTAATTAAAAGAACTTACATGCCGCCATCTAAAAAACATTTTGGCAACATTATTCGCTGTCGGTAATGTGGCGCGTGATTGCAACAAACGCATCATATTGAAATATTTTTTTCTAAAGAAACGCAACACTTTTAAATTAATTTTGTCTAAATTTTTTTGCCGCTTTTTTTTAGTTTTAAGTATCCGCTTAAGATCCGTTTTCGTCAACCGCCGAAATGTTTCTAAAGTTAAATGCTTTAGAGTCGAGCCCCTATCAGATTATTAGGCATGAGTGCAAAACGAACATTACTTATGAGATTATTTTCAAGTTGGCGCAAATCTATTTGTCCAAATTAAAAAAAAAAGAAAAACTCTCACTTTAAGCTAATATCGGCCAACAAGTATGAGAATAATAAAAAATATACGAAAAAAAACTGATAAGAGATTTGAGCAAGCAGTCGATGTACACATCATTTTCAAATCACTTGAGTGCTAAAATATTGAAAACACAGATCCTCTATGCAGACTGTTGTTACCCACAGGCAAAGACACATTTTAGTTCGTAAAGGGTGCACCAGGGATGGAACACGATAGTGGTGTTTTTAGATACTATTTTATGCAAAGCGGTTACTAAGTACAAACGAGGGAAATTTGAGACTAAGTATTAAGCAATTTTTTTATTTACTTAACTATTTTTATATTTTATTAAAATTTATGAAATTAAGTAAATTTATGTTATTTAATTAAAACTGTTTAACTTATTATTTATATAAGCAATACATTTATAAAACTATCAAAAAATATTTTCACCAACAATTTTTTATTAAAAACCTTTTGTAAAAACTGACTTTTAAATTTTTTTTATAACTTAAGATGAGCGTATATAAAAGTCTATATTTTTAATAATGGATTTTCTTATTTGGAAGATTAAGTTTATATAAATTAAAAGAGTTTAAAAAAATATAATTTTATTTTATTTTTCTAATAAAGTACATCACAAGTGTAAACACTATTCGAATTATAATTAATCAAAACTTATAGTATATTTTAACAATTTTTTACCTAATTGAAAATTAAGTTTACACTTAATGATTTCCAAACTTAAAATTTTTTAAAGTACATTTTTTATAAATTATTTCATTTAAACACATAAACACAAATCTAGTTTATAAATTGAAATAAAAATATTAAATTAATTTTATACAATAATTTTTTAGAACCGGACGAAAATATATTTTAAGTTAAAAATAATCATTTTTTGGTACTCTGAAATAAAAATAAAAAATATTGTTGTTACTAATAAAAATAATTTTCCATTCCTGGTAGAAATGCACACACTGTCTGAGTGCACAAAATTATCACACTTTTTAGTTCTGTTGTTAGAACAGATTAGAGATGAGTATGTAAATGGTAAAACAGTAATGAGTGTGGAGATTTTGAGTGTTTGCAGGTAGTTAAAATAAAATTTTTTCAAATTATAATAATTTTATTAAAAAAAACAGAATATTTTTAATTAAAAATTTCTAAATATGTAAAATCAGCGAAGACGATTTTAATAAAAAACTATATAAAGATTTAACAGCTTTTGTATACATTATGATTAATTTTTAAATACTTAGCACAATTAACCTTAAAGGTACTTTTACTCAAAACCTTAAAGCCTTAAACCTTGTTACCAGGCGAAACTTAAAAGAAAGTGGCATTCAAAAACATTGTTGTGATTTTTTTTTTTTTATTAAGTCAAACAATAATGTTTAATTGACAATCCCTAATGTTCGGCTGCAATATTGTTTATTCATTGTTAGTAATTTTTATGAATTTATTTTGTTTTATATGTTTTGGCTGTTAAAATATGTAAGTGTTATACAATTCATTGATATATTAGGATGCAAACATAAAGACTTTATTTTAATTATAAAAAATTGTATTTTTATAGTTTTTTTATAGGTTTTCTAACTTTTTATAAATTTTATTAAGGTACAACAGCATTTGTACTTCTTTACTAACTAATATCTTTAACTGTTGTATATGTTCAACTGTTATATATGTATATGTATATCCTACATAAAGGGTTTATGAGAAACATAACAAACATTATCAAATGGCAGTACTTTTCCATTACATGTTGCGTCTTTTTTTCGCCACAAAAGAAATATTATCAACACAAGCATTTTTTACACATCGTTACAATATTGAAAACATATGTCAGTGCCTGATCACTCGTTCATCTCCCATTTCAATCTTACCGACATATTAACATTAATGTGTAGCTAATGCAGTGTAAAGCCAACGGGAAATTGTTATCGTCATATAAAATAAATGTTTTTAGGCATTCAGCTTCGTTTAACAACATAAATACTTAAGAATTAAGGTGTTCTTCTGATAAACTAAAAATATTGGAAATTTAAAGTGTCACATACTACATGCATACATACGCACATACTTACGTTTGTTGGTAAACATATTAGAATATTTACATAAATGATAACACAGCATAAAGTAAAATGTCTAAAAAAAAACATAATGCATCAGACAAAAATTTTCCACTGATGGAAAATTCCTATCCTTTTTTAAATGTGCATTCTTTATACATAAATGTAACTATTATATGCAGTTTGTTTCTAATCACCAAAGCGAAAGAAATTAAATTGTTTTTCAAGCATGCTTGTCATATCACAATATTTAGTAGCATTAAACTGTTGCTGTTTGATCAGGCGTCTTTTAAAAGCAATTTAATCGAAAATAACGTCCATTAAATCCCTTCGCTTTTCAATGTTTACTAGACTTTAGCTCTTGTATCCATGCATAGAAAAAATTGCTATTTAAATAAATATGTTTTTCTAATTTACCGCTAAAATAATAAGCAGCCTATAGGACTTGTTTTGCTCCATTTTATATATATGCTTAAGCACACAACGTTATTAAAACAACTAATATACAACGTTAATGTGTACTTAAGCGCAATTCATAAAAACCTTTATTACCATTCACGTGAGCGATCTTGATGTCTAACTTAAAACAAAACTCGCATGCACTGATTTTATTTTATCATTAGAATGGCTTGCAATTGAATAGTTATTGTGTAAAGAACCCCGTCCTAATACGAATTTTTTTAATATTTTAATAACTTTTTTAAAGTAAATGATAAATATTGCCGTTAAAAAATAATTGTATAAGTATAGAATAAAAAAACGCTAAGAGTGTGAGCAAAATGGCACACAATTTTAAAAATATCATACATCTTCTCAAATTGAAAATTTTATATCTTATATCTAAGATACCAAAACAACTTGTAACTTGTAATTGTAACTCGTTAACCATAGAAGCTATTGTTATATTGAAATGATGAAATAGTTTTATTTTTTGAATACTTTTTTAGGGAAAATTGATTTCTTTAGAGGTGCATAATTTTTACAAAATCTTCCATGATCTTCTAATAAAAAAAAAATTGTTTTTATTTTCCAATGGGCACAATTTAAAATAATTAAATTTTGTGTATTTTGATTTGCCGCTTTTCAGTGTCAGTATATTGCAAAACTTTTCAGACAAACAAACAAAAATCCGTCGAGATGTGCCGTTGCGTTTAGGTGCAATCACTTTTAGGTCGAACACCAACGGACATACAGACACGACCATTAAACATTTTCCGTTTGGCTGATTTTACCCCTATTTAATCACTGACATTCTTAAACAACATAATATATCTAAATTCAACTTCATGCTCCAATCTTGCCTTAACCGAACGGAAATGGGTGGACATTGAATCTTTATGGCCTTAGAAAAAAAATATGTGTCCTAAGGTCAAGGGTCCTAAAAAAATGTAATTTCAAGCAGAATGAGTAAATAAATATACCCACCATTTCTTTCTTGTTTATGGTTTAAAAAGCAGAACAGATACTTGTATCTTAAATAAAAATATGACATAAAATATATTTCTTTTGAAAAATGTTAGTTCTTAATTGAAAACCGCATTAATTTCACAAAGAACTTACCAAAAAAAAAAAAAAA
>NDXZ01003309.1:7617-18809 GCA_003055125.1 Paykullia maculata | reverse complement strand
AACACCTTGCTGTGTTAACTAAATAATAATAATATTATAATAAATTTTACACTATAAATATGTATGTGATAAACAAAAGAAATAAAAAAATTGAAAGACTGATACAAAAATATAAAACCTTGCTTTATTTATAATATATTTTTTAGCATTTTTTTATCATTTTTTTTAGCATTTTTTGGCATTTTTTGCAACTAAATGTAGCATTTTTTCCACAATAGGTTTTGGCAACAGTGCTGAACGTGTAAAATATTGAATGCGTTTAAGAAAACCCTAATCTTTTAAATTTATTTCAGAGTTGTCTTTTCTAAAGCTAAAAACAACAGTCTTAATAACATTTGAGTAAAAATAATGCACAAGCGGTTGTTATTGATAATCTGAACTTTAAATTGGAAAACGAAATGAAATTGTGATAAAACAATTTAACTTATTAAGAATCATTATCACAACTTACCAATAGCTAAAGGATCTTATCGGACAAATAACTAGTTATTCAATATTATAACTGCATTTTAGTTTTAAAGTGAACGAAAACTAAAGGCAAGTTTTTTTTGCCTTTAACTTTTAACCTAAGGTTTGTTAAATAAATGTTGTCTGTACGATAAAGGTGCCACTTTTTCTTTTTCAACATTCAAGCCTACCCCCTTGAACTTAAATGTTGTAGTCTGTGGCAAACAGAAACCAGTATTTTTGTGGCCTTGCCATAGTTTGAAAATTTATTTAAAATAAAACTAAACTTTATTCCTCACGTTAGCTAAATTTACCTTTTACTAACAGGATCTTCAAAGCAAGTTATAATAATGGGCTTTAGGGCAATACTTAGGCAATACACAGTCATTAGTCCACTATTTTTAAACTAACAAAATGATAACTATTGATTAACTATTTTTTGTTTGTTTCTTAGCTAATGGCAAATTAAGAGCTGTTAATAAAATATCATTGACTAAACCTTTGCCATTTGTTAACTAATAACAGAGAATTTAGGCATAATTGGAACCACGTATTTTTATCTAACGATCTTTTTGCCCTCTGAAAGCATGATAGAGCTCAGAAGGAAGGATCTATTAGAAAGATGAAAATATTTTTTATACATTAGAAAAATTAGCTGTTTGGCGTAGGTTAAAGAGATTTGATTTGTATATTATTTGAGGAAATTATTTTAAACCTTATCTTACTAACATGTATCTGTGAGTTACATTTTGATGTTTGCCTCAATGAAACAACGGAAATATTTAATATATATGTAGCTACTAAACTTTATGTTTTTTGTACTTCATAGTTAACTAAAGAAAAAGTAAATATTTGTATGTATATACCCAGCAAAAAACGATGCTTCCTCGGAAGCAGCTTTGTAAGACAGCGTATGTTGTGCAGCGCTTCCAGTTCTAATGAAATATTACATGATTTTTGTATGAGATTTCTCGCGTAGAGGCTCTGCATTAAAGCTTCTTAATGATCTTTTTGAAAAAACTGCTGAATATATTCATTTTCCGCATTACTTTTGTAAGCTAGTGGCAATTGTCAAGCAATAAAAGAAGCAGTAGGGATGTACTAGTCACATTTACTGCTTCCAAGTTAAGATTTTTTTTTTGCTGGGTATTAAATTCTTCTATTTATTATAATTTAATACATGCAAATTTAACACTAACCTTTAACATATGCCTCAGAGACACTTACAGAAATGTTTGAATTTTTCGCAAATATGTATAGGACAAAAACAACTATCTCTTATGTATGTACATTAATAAAATATTATTACCAGGGAAACCCCAAATATAATCTAAATATGCAGAAAAAAAAAACTTAAAAATATGCTATAAAAATTTAAAAAATCGCTTTAGTTGAGGAAAACTGGGGTTTTTATTTAACAATTTAATAAGAAACAAAGTGTTGACTCAGATTTCAAATAAAAAAGCGTTGTCTGTTAGATCTAAACGAATTTTTATAAATCGAAAATGTTCTTCCTACATCTGCCGATGTGACTGGAACTTATTTAAAAAAACAATATTTCCTTAAAATTATATTTTCAAACTTGTTGTGATGACATTTTTGCGAAATGTTTACATACACACATACATATATATTTTATAATTGAAATAGACCTTCGTTTTTTGTTATAATTTTCTTAAGTTGAACATTTTTAACTGTAATGGTTGAAACACAACTGGGACGAACGACGAATTTTTCGTTGCGAATATTCGTCATAGAAAATAAAATACATTTGTGTATATGCACACAATCAGTGCGTCGACGAAAATTCGTCATGCGTAACGAACTTGAAATAGGTTTTTTTCTATTTCTAACGCCGACGAACGACGAATAATTTGGTACAGAGTGACTATTTCTTTTTTCCTTTCTTTTTATTTTGTTATTTGTAACCGAACGAAAAATTCTTTGATTCATATTAAGTATTTTTTTTTTTTTTATAAATTAAAAAAATTTATATGACGTACACAGCTGTTTTCGTCGTTCCAAAAGTGTTTCAGTTGACGAATTTACGCAACGAATGTCAACATACGAATTCGTCGTGTTGTGCGAAATTCGTCGATCGCCCCAATTGTGTTTACACCATAATGCTCTATATTTGTAATACTCTATATGAAAAAAATATATCTTAACTTTTACATGGAGTTTAAAAGTTCAGAATAATTTTCTTCTTTGAGCATAGTTGAAGATGTAGATTGCGGAAATGTAGCAACCTGTTAAATTTACTAACATACATTTTTAGAAGTTTAAAAAAAATTGTTGAGCATATTAAAAATTGTTGTTAAAATATACTCTATAAAGTTGAAAAAATACTATGAAATGCTTTTAAGACATACATATTCAAAATAATTCTATGACGTGTTAAATCGATGCCACAATTCATAAAAAGTTCTGAAACGGATAAATACCTAAATACGTCACAACACGTCGCACAGGAAAAAACATGGATTGTGCATAAAACGGTTTCCCTGATCATGAGCTTAGCTAAAGCCCTTAGTAAACTAATCACAGTGAATTTGAGCATTAGTATTAATATTATTATTAGTTAAATATTCGTACGATTTGTATCTTTTTAAGTCAGTATGAAAGTTAAAGGTCAAAACGTCCATTTTAATCTAGGTCCAAAATAAGAGATGCTCATATGTGTTAACCCTTTAACATGCGCAAAAATTTATAATAAATATAAGAATCAATGTTTTGTTATTCAAAGTGAAACTTTTCAGTGCAATCCGCATATATTTATGTCCACGCCCTCTACGTATTCGGCGTATTCTTTTATGTGTACTTATTTTTGTTTTTTTTTTTGTTATTACGGCCCTATGCTCCTTGTAGGAACGACGGGAATATATATATATATATTTTTGTTATTAAAAAAATGTAAGTTTATATGTAACTAAAGGGTCATATATTCGATTTGAAACAAGTGCATTTTAATTATAAATTGTTTTTAACACTTTTCGTTTCAATGTGTACAATAAATGGGGCAGTTTTTTTTTAAAGTAACAACGCTTCTTAGGTTTAGGATTTTTCAACGCTACCAAACAAGATAAGTAATATTTCAGCAACTCTATAATTTCTGCTAAAAGAAACTACGAAAACATTTAAGGTCTTGTTATGTTAAACATTATTTGAATATTTCTGGCAAATGCAGTGCTTAAAAAGGAAAAAAATATTAGAAATGATTTGATTATTTTAAATTAAATTTTTTATTTTTCTACAAGTATTTTTTATATTGTATTTTACTTATGTTTTAAAGTCGTAGTAAATTATTCTACTATAAACAAGCCTTTGCGGGATTGTAATTGGTGGGAAACGGCCAACAGAATTTATAATGTTAAATCCTTCACAACAAAATTGTTTTACTTCCAATATTTTCTGCAATTTCTTGCACTCAAACAGATGGACAGACAGCAACCAGTCCATTTAATACCTTAAACCAAGTGTGTGGCAAAAAAAATTATACAATTTTAAAAACTTTTATGGTGTTGCATTGTCTGGAGTTTTAGAGTTTTCTTTTTATTGTTTTAATATTTATTTATCCTCTACAAGTAAAACCAAATATTGTTCTTGCATATTTATTGGCTTGGAAAATTCTTTACTAAACTTTATAATAAATGAGTGGAAAAGTATGTTGCAGAAGTTCTAAATGTCTTACTTAGTGCGTTATAAATTATTCGAAATTATGAATTTACTGCAACTGCTGCTTGTAATGGCCAGTATTATGAAAAGTTTTGTAAACTTGTTGAGATTTTTATTGTGTCTTAACAAGTTGTGCTTTTGTTAAAAGAATAAATACGTATTTTGTACTATTTAGCATTTGTCGGCAACTACCTCTGAGTCATCAACGCTTTGCGCTATCACGATACTTATCTCCCATATTCACGTTGTGACAACACCTACACAAAAAAAAACACGATGGTTAATAGATAATCCAGGTTAAATGTATTTAATTCGGATCCGACGAATTTCGATCTTGAAGTGCAAAGCCCTAAACAAACAAACAAACAGCCAAACATTATAAGATCCACTTGCTCACTTTTTAATTTATTATATTAATAAGATATCATCGATTGGAGCTTATAAAGCTTAAACCCAATCTGCTTAGCCACCCCAAATAAAATTATTAACCATAATGGTTTTCCATAAACTGGAAAATTACCTTTTAATGGTTTTAGCTTAAAAGTGTTATTTTAGGTTAACAATTTCCGCATTAAACTAAGAATCTTTTTTATTTGTAATATTTTCTTCGACCTTAAATTTTGTAATTTTTAATTTTATTACTTTTTGGCCTCAAGCCCAAATAAAGACAAAAAAAATTAAAAATATTCTTTTGTTCGTGGAAGAAAAGTACCAAACCAAATACCTGAATTTTCACCTTTTTCTACCATGTAATAATTGGTTTTTAAGTTGAACCATACCGCACAGTTTGTATGTCTGATGGAATTAATATATCAACATTTTTTCTTAAATTTTATTATTATTAAATATATTTTCCCGGTTTTCCCATGTGGGTACTTCTTTTCTCGCATTCTAGTAAGTTTTTCAAGTTTTTTTTTCTCAAATTGATGTTTTTATAGTTACGGTGACCAGATTTTTTTAACCAAAAAATACAAAAAAAAGAGATTAACAGAAAATTCAAAAAGAAACATAACAGTAAAATTAAAATTTACATAAAAAATTCACACATATATACATATTTACATATTACAAAAATAAAATATTTTCAGATAAATAAATTTTCATTTTCTTTTAAATATTTTTAATTATAGCTGTTCAAATGGCCTTAACGGTCTTCATTTTTATTTGGGTTGTTTTCAATACAGGAAAAAGGGTATTTTCTTTTCGATTGAAATATTTGATCACTTCTTTAACCTTTATGTCAACAGCAACATACCCGAGTATATTTTGCGTTTGAAACCCGCTATATCCTAGAAAGTAGCAATGGGATCGATCTGAGATTTCATGAAATCCTAAACAAAAGTGTTTAAGACCGTATTGTAATGTTTGGGTGGAATTGGACAACTTAGGCTAGAAATATGGCCACTTTTCAATTTATACCCCTTACGTCAACAGCTGCATACCCGGGTATGTATAGGAAAATGCATTTAAATATTTTGAAGTAAGATTGTCTTTGAATTGTTAAAACACTTTTTGTTGGTTTTGTTAGACAGCCGCTTGTGCGACTGTCTCGTACTGTCAATGTTTATTGAATAATCCTTTTTCTTAAAATTAACATACACAATTCTTCTTAATTCTACTTATTCTACTGTGGGAATCTGCTGGCTAAGCATAATACACGCTAGCCAGCAGCAGTGCAGTGTGGACAAATATGCCAACAAAGTGTTGGCATCGAGTTACATCCATAAGGCATGGTAACTTTGACTAGTCAAACACACTACAATTTCATAAAATTTAAAAATATTATTATATTTAAGTTCAAGTTAATAAAAAGCTACAAAATAAAATTGAAGAATCAATAAAATATAATATAAAAAGTAAAAAAATTGTAGTTAATTTGGAAATTTTTGAATGCAACTATTGCATTGCCGCATATCAATAGAATGTAATGCAGACACAGGTCTTTTGCATATTGGGCAGGTCTTTTTTGTTGAGCGATATTTCGTTTAAATGTAGAAATTACCCTTTGTTTTTATTCTGCCAGTGTCGTCACGTTCTTCTTTGCCTCACACTGCAGCATCCATTACCTTCAAAGCACCACCTTTTATGGCTTAAAAAGCATTCCGTGTAGAGAATATTCTAGAAATGCGGTTATTCTTGCCTCTAACTTCTACTTCAGGTTTCGCTGAGTTTGTGAAGGAAAATCTTATGCTGGTTAGGTAAAGCCATCAACTCTGGTTGGTTCTCTACGTAAATTTTGTACGCAGCATATCAGCTACATCCAAAGGTTTGCCGCTTAGTAGAATACCCTGCCAGACATTTGTCAATGTTGTCAACGGCGTCTTTATTTTTGTCGTGATCCAATATCGTAAGTGGCTCATTCTTTTAACCATCTTCTTCGCTTGCGTAATACATTGTAGATGCGTAATGCGTTGTTGCTTCAACCGAATATAGTGGATTCCAATAGCAAACTGTGGTAAAACAAATATTCGCCTTCTATTCAACGCACCTAACATCTACTTATAATTTTTCTGCTGTTGACATAAACGTTAAAATGTATAAAAACTGCTACCTAACGATTTTCTGCAGACTTTTTATTTTGATTCCTTTTTTACAGATATGTAATTATTTACTAAGAGCTAGATCATAAAATTATTCAGCATCAACATGATCAATTAGTTTTTTCCCATAATAATAATAAAACTTGGTTCAACATTTTCCCGTGTGGGAACTTTACGCTAAAGAACCCATTTTAGTACTTCAACTTATTGATAGACGGCATCACAAGGTAGATTTTAAAGGGTAATAGCGTCCATAAACATAACAAAACAAAAACCACATAGAATTTTTTGTTGCAAAAATACTTTAACAATGTCAAAATTATTGTTGCCAACTGATTTGGTAAAGAAAATAAAACAATAACTTTTATCTTCTTTTCACTTCTCACATAAAAATAAATATTTTGCAGCGTTTGGATTACCAACAGACATGTTTGTAATATTTGTGTGTAGGATATGCTATCCGGGTCATTTGAAAATAAATTGAATAATTAACACAAAATCCGCGGAGATATGGGCGAAAAAACTATATGACTTTAGCTACCTTTTGGACATCCTTATAAATACATGTGTACATACATACCTAAAACTGTATTACTTTACCATAAGTTATAATAAAAATTATGTATAATGTTTAACAAAATATTAATTTGACTTTTAAAAATACAGAAAAAATAATGAACTTAAAATAAAATACAAAATATTTTAAGGTTGAAGAAGCTTATCACAAACTATCTCAAAGCTAAACAAAAATTTTGTTTTAAAAAGTACCAAAAATAAGTCGAGTTTTTCTCCTTTACACATTTGAATTTAAAAAAATACCGAGGCATTATCATATTTTGTCAAGGATTGAGAAACACAATTCAAATTATATTTCAATGTTTTTTGGTTTACTAGTTAGACGAGGTACCAAAAAAGTATCCCTTAGACCAGGGGTTGGGTCGCAGATCAAATAACGCATATTATTATATTTATTATAAAACCTTATATATTTAATAAATCGAACACGAATTACATATTATACATATAATAGAAAATTTGAAGAAAAACTTAACACTCCATAAAATGTAATATAAAAAAAAAAGGGAAAATAAAAAAAACATTGGAGTTAATATGAATTTTAATGCGAAATTCGGCACTGTTTCTTCCCTACAAGTTGGTTAATATCGGGCATCTCTCAGTCTGGAACGGTAGCTGTTCTTAATAATCTTCGTTGTTGAAAATTGTTTTTCGCAAACATATGTACTTTCAAACAGAGACATAAATTGCTTTACATTTTCCGTCAAAAGTGGAAATTTTTTAGGGCTCACATTAAATTTATAAAACAATTGATGGTCACTGATAGAAATTTATTTATGGAGTATAATATTTGCTTATAACATTATAAGAATACGCAAAACCCAGCAAACACGATGTCAAATGATAGAAGTACGTTCGTGGTTTTATAATAATATCATATTTATCAAACTTTTGCTTAAAACTAATTTGAAATGAAACCTGCGTGTTTGCTGGGAAGTGTAGTCGGCAATGTAAAAACACATGCATAAACAGTGTATATACGTATGAATTTTTAGCTGAGAATTTATAATCATTTTGTTATCTTGCTCTGATGCCATTGATTTGAATTCTTTTGTCATTTATCAAACACATGTGGATTTTCGGAAAATTCACAAAAGAGTTTACCATTGGCAATGTACAATGAACAATATATGACAGTGCAATATCAATATTAAGGTCTGTTTTTATATAAAAAATTTATTTTATTTATTATATTTTTATTTATTTATCTTCAGGAAATTATTATTGGTTCTTAAATTTGATATTTCAATTTGAAAATTATCGCTTAAGCTTAAGCTTAATTGAAAAATTTGTGCAAATAATATCAAAAAGGTCAAAAAACTAAAATAATGCAGTACAATATCTTTATGAATTTATTGTCTTTGCTCAAACTGAGACGATACGCACGTGCTTTACGCATTCGCGTCGCATGTTTGAACAAGTTGTCGACAAGTCATTTATTAAGAATATACATATACACGCAAAAAATTTGGGATGTACACAAAATAATAATAGTATTTTGCAAATGCTTGGCGGGTCGCACAAATTTGTTCGGTGGGCAGCGGGTTGCTCATCCCTGCCTTAAACCCTTGATTAAAAAAAAAAATCCAGACACCTGTCCACTTATATTTTTGAGTTGAAAACAAGTTTTAGTTTAACAGATATAAGCTTAACGATTTTCCTTTTTTTTCCCCTTACTATGTTTAACTAAAAATGTAAAAAAATTAACATCGAAATATGAAAAATTCTGTGCAATTTGGCATCTCTTGAATGCATACACTAATGTACAAATGCTATTGGCGTGGTTATTGAATACATTTTTTTAATTTTAAACATTGGGTGCTAAATTAAAACAAATAGAAAGTTATAAAGATTTCTAAAAATATATTTCGACTTTTAGTTCTATTTTAGTGCTAAACGAAAGCTTTCTTTGAAATAAATTTGATTTTGAAATCAGCAACATACACAACGATAAAGATATTTCAAATCGCTTTAAGTCTATGCAAGAGTAAAAAAAAATATTTTTAAAAGAAAATTGTAAATTGTAGAATGAATATGGGAAAGCATAGGAAAAACATATAAAATTTTCTAAATATCGTGAGTATGTCGACATCACAATGACTAAAATGATGATGATGATGATGATGTTGATGATGACGTTGCCCTCTTATGGTCGATTGTTTTACTCTTGCTGTTGGTGTTGGATCATGTTCAGTGTGAAAAGCGGGGCAGTGAATGAGAGTGAAATGCGAACAAAAATATACAACGTCCATTTAAGGTGGATATTTATTTAGATTCCTCTTCGACAATAAAGATATTTTCCTTACTTTTCATTTTTAGTTGCGTTTTGGATGTCAACGCGTATTGGCAGTAAAAAAAAATTAATATTAAAAACCTAAGATGTTCTTAAAAAATCTAAAATGAGAACAACTAAAATATAAATCTATTTCTGTATATAACATATGTACATAACATGTGTATATGTATAAAATTTTATTAAATTAAGTTTTTAAGTGAGCTTTATATGTAAATCTAAAATACATACGGAAAATATTGTGAAATAAAAATTAAATACTTAAAAAAAATCTAACAACAAGTGTTATAATTAAAAATTATTAAAATTGTATACAAATTAAATTTAAAAAAAAAATTAATATAAAATAATCTGAAATACATACATATGTATGTGCACACATGTATACATACATATTAATATATGTGAATATATGTATGAGTATGTGCAATAAACAACAAATTATGAGAGTTCCTTATAAATAGTTGCTATTTTTTTTATACCATATTTGGCAAAACTCAATATTCATATAAAATAAAGGGCATCGAATTTCAAGAGCCCCAACGATACAAATTAAAATAAAAATATCCACACAGTGGTCGTTTTTGTTTTCTCTGCTTACAAAAATAAAAAATTCGCCCACTTCGTTTTCTAAAAAAGAGCAAATGAACTGTTTTAATCGCAACTAAATGCAACAGATTTATTTTTATTTGAGAGCACCGGTAAATGAAATAAAACTTTTGTTGTTGTTCTCATACGTGTGGCTGTGTGTGTGTTTATTTTATTGTAGTACATATTGCTATATGACTTTGTGTGTTACGGTTATGTACGTTGTGTTGGTTCATGTTCTATGTTTTTTCATTTTCTATTGATCACCTGTTCTTTCGTTATTAACCGAAAATGGATAACCTTAAAATGCTGCCAGAATATTTATTTACCGGTAAACAGAATAAAGAATTGCAAACATAATTATTTATTTACTATTTTAATTATTTACAAACACTAACTTAAGGTATGCCCAGACATGGCGTGTATTTTATTCAGACAAGTGCGTGACCTCTATTTATAACAATAAAAATAAAAACATATGTTTAATGTTGTTGTTAACGCTTGCAAGTATTTTGTTTGTAAAATGATTTTTGTCATGTCTATATTTTAAAATAATTAATAAAAAAAATATTAAAAACATATATTTTTTTTAATAAAGAATTTTTAAAGAAAATTTATGAAAATTATTTTCTTAACTGGAAAATGGTTTAAATGTTGCAAAATCTATAAAGGTTTTTTGGAGACTAAATGACTAATAATAAAGCTGTGTATTTAAAAATTTCGAATATTTTTAATACTTAATAAATCCTTAATTTTTTACTTTTGCATATACAATACATATACATTAGGGTGGTTTGTTTTTTTTTGGGTCAAAGGCACATCGGGATTCTTGTTCTATGGGTCATTTTTGGAAGTTTTGCCAAAGAAACCATAGGTCCAAAATGAATTTCGAGCCCCCGGATTTTTCAAAATATATATTTTTCCAAAACATTCAAGAATAAAGACAAAAAAATTGTATTTGCTCACGCCAAACGTGTATGTTGGGTTTTTTTTGGGTCGAGAAAACCATTTTTTATATTTATTTTTAGTTTTGACGTTCACCAGAGGGCGCTTTCGGTTTTTTTTTTTTTTTT
>NDXZ01003301.1:0-22904 GCA_003055125.1 Paykullia maculata | reverse complement strand
TTCTTTGCGTGCACGTCAGAATTTTTTTTTTATATTTTTTTTTTATTTTAAAATATTTCAAAAAAAAATTCAGGAAAATCTAAGAATTGATAAATATTTTTTTTTAAATTTGACGTGCTACAGACATATCCACGAGTCTGCCTGCAAAAACTCTGCTCTATTGGATCACGGAAAAAAGGTTAAAAATCGATCCAAAGTCTTTCACACAGGCGGACAGACGGACACTACGAGCTTTATACTTTATATATATACTGTCCGCCTGTGTGAAAGACTTTGGATCGATTTTTTACCCTTTTTCCGTGGTCCAATCGAGCTGATTTTTTGCAGGCAGACTCGTGAAAATGTCTGTATCACGTCAAATTAAAAAAAGACAAAGAGTTTTATCAATTCTCAGATTTTCCTGAATTTTTTTTTTGAAATATTTTAAAATAAAAAAAAATATTGAAAAAAAAATTCTGACGTGTAAATGAAAATCGCCGATACACGTGTATTTTTATTTTTTCTCCCCTTTCCGAAAAAGTATATTTGGTTCATAGGACAGAATGTGTGTAACGCGGTGTAACTAATGGAATATTTTTTTAAGAATAGATTTAAATAAAAGTTTTAATTTATAAAGAATTTGTTGGTCATGTTGGCATGTATGTAAAGCACTATGCAATGACTTTTCGGAAAAACTTTTTTTTCGCTTTGAATACTAATTTTAAATATGAGAATATTAAGCGGTGGCTAAGGTTAACTTTGAGAGAGTAAATACTTTTATTCAAATATTTTAATTATTATAAGCGTTTTCTCTTAAAAAAAACATATATATAAAATAAAAAACTAATACTAACTAACTTTTTTTATACTTGTATACTTTCAGGTACGTTTACAGATTATAACCCAAAAGCTCTTGGTTTGTTTTAAGAAATACGTAAGAAAATATTATATATTAAATATCTTGAGCACATTAAAAATGGAAAATTAAAAAAAATTATTTTTTGCAGATATAAAATTTTTATCTTATTTTGTATAACAAAAATTAAAATTGTATACCAGATTATATTTTAAAATGCTGAACCAATTTAGATTCTCTTATAATATTTTGAAAACAACTAGTGTCATCATTAAAGCCGTGATAAATCTATTAAAATCGTACTAAAATCAATATTTTTCTTAAGAAGATTTTTGAAAAAATTTGATATAGAAATAGGAATTTATGTTCACCTAAAATCTTTTTCTATTTAAGAATATGCCTTTTATGGCAAGTGGATGCACCAAATTTGTTAAGGTAATGTTCTTAGTAAAAAAGCCATCCTTTTGGTAACGAGTTTTCAGGTTAATATATTTTTATTTATCCAAAAATAAACCCATTGTAATTTTTTATTCCACATCCTTGCGCTATTGTATTTGTTAAATATCAAACGAACATACAGAAATGACCTGTTTATGTTATTTTCGATTTCTTGTTTTTTAGTTTTGCATAAAATTAAAATAATTTATTTGCTTTAACTTTCTGAATAACTTTCAAACTTTTTTATTGTTGTCAAAATTTTGATATGAACTTAGTTTTGATTTTTAGAATTTAACTTAAGCAATCAAACAAACCATTAAAAGACAAGTTAAGATTAAAGAAAATAAATTAAGACTGAATTTGATCAATAAAATTTTCTATAATTGTGTCTGAACAAAAATTTTGTACGAACAAATTTTTTTTTATATTGAGTTTGACGTCTCTCTTTTTAAAACTCAATATAAAAAAAATTTGTCCCTACAAAATTTTTGTTCAGTAACAATAGGTGAATTCAGCTTTAAATATTGAAATATTTTCTATTTTATCAACGAACAACTGTTTGCTTGTATTTTTTTGTAAAAACTCACTGTTTTTTTTTATAATTTTAACCTTAATTAAACACATGATAATACTTTTTATGCAGCTGAGACTCTGTAAATCACATGTTGCAAAATTGCAAGTCGTCACAAAATTAGATTTTCTTGTGACGACTTTAATGGTATGTATGTTTGTATGTATGTCCTTACACACATATGTATATACATAGAAAACATGTACCAAAAGTTAAACCTTTAGTTGTGTTAACTACATCAAGAAGAAACTTGCTGGAAAAAAAACACAAAAAAGTTTTCTTATATCGAAATAAATTTAAAAAAAAAACACAAAAACAAAAATGGAGCAGATGGCATAGTTGGTAAACCAAGCGGAAATCAATAATCAAGGATATGACGCCATTAAACTTGTATTTGTGTTTGTATAATCATATGATGTATGAACGTTAATATGCATAAGTTTGTGTGTGTGTGTGTTATTTTGTAGTTAAAACAACAACGTTAAAACTGAAGACATGAACTTTTTAAACCTCTTCATTATTCAATCAACTAAACGAAATTCATAAAATTTAAAGTTGATTTTTATTTTCTCCCAGTTCTTGTTTTCCATTAATTATACTTATGTTACAAGAGGGATCTTTAAGGTTTTTTTTAAGTGTTAAAATTATACTAGAAATATATTAACGCATACTACGTGTATGCATGTAATTACTATTAAAGAGATATATTAGGCCACAGCATAATAATGTGTGTGATGAAAAAAATTAAACATAATGTTACTACTTGCAACCGAGGATTGACAGTTCTCATCTCTGGCTTAGTAGTAGCAAGCGGTTTGAAATCTAATGTAAGGGCCACTGTTTTTATCTGATCTTTAAATGTTTATAATTTACTTTTATAAAAGCAAATATTTGACAAATTCAAATACCGCAAGACTTTATAATATGATAAATTTTAAAATCCATTATAAACAAGTTTAACAGTCTTTGCAATAACTTTTTTAAAGAGAGTTTAAGCTGATTTCATCTAACATGATTTGTGAAATTTCCCACTGTAAATTCGGAACATGAACATGTTATATGACAAAATTTTATTTAGAGCATATTCGTTTTCGTTCTGACATACAATGGGTCACAAAAGTAACAAGTCATATGTAAAATACACTTTCTGTAAAAACAGCTGAAGCTTAGTTTTTAAATTCTGCTTTAACTCTTTGTCATACACATGTTTCGATAGTCACATTCGTAACACATGGGTCTGGTCAGATTCACTATATATTTTTATGTATTTATGTGGAAAGTATTAAATTTTTTTGAAATATTTATGTTACAACAGCTATATTTTACCTTATTTAGCTTTTAAGTATGTGTTTTATGACCTACTTGAATAATTATGAATATAACCATTTTTAATGTTGCATATACATAGTGTTTATAAAATAACATTCTAATATTTGTACTAAATTTCTGAATAGCTTAAACAAGCTTAGTATATGTTTGAATGTTGTTGATAGAGTGGACTTAAACATTTGAACTAAAAAATTTAGTTTAAAATTTAGTTTCTCTGTGTGTTTTTCAATTTCAAATATAAGTAAGTCCAGCCAGACCCATGTGTTACGAATGTCCTTATAACTATGATTTAATTCGTATTTTCATCAGTTTTGCTTTACAAAATAATATTTAACACATTCGCGGACAAGATGGCATATGCCGTCAAAAAAAGAGAAAAATACTGGGACAGGACGGCATGTACCGTCAGTAGTTTTTATATTATTGGGACAAGTCGGTATCTATCGCAGTAAAGATAATGTTAAATTATAGTTTGTTTTTACAAACGTCCCAATAAATGTGTTGCTATGTGCCATAGAACAAAAAAATTAATAATTTAAATTATTTTGCTCCAGTCCCGGGTTATTTATCTTCAGTAATTCGGAAGATACAGCCTGTGCCCCAGAATGAGAAAAATCGGAAATGAACTGTCCGCGAATGAGCTAACAATATTTTAGGTGGTTACAAGTTTCAAGTCAATAGCTAAATGTAGTTTAAACTCTAAAAAGGCCTGGCCAGACCCGTGTGTATGTCCAAGGGTTAAAAAATAAAGTAAATTAGTTTTGACATTGATTTAAAATTTTAGAAAGAGTTTTTTGTGGCAAGACAAATAATATAAATTCTCTTTGCTATAAAAGCTTTTACTGCCATTAAAACACGTATCGTCTATTGTATATTAAGTAGAGTTAAAAGCTGAAAGAAGTAACTTTAGGGTAAAATAATACATTTTTGCTTCATATGTTTTACATGTAAAAGAAAACTTATAGCGACTTTTTATGGTATGCAATTCTTATTGGCGACCTTAACACAGAAAAAAAGTGTTGTAAATACAATTAATTTGTTTGTCAATACAATTAAAAGTTTAATTAAAACTCAACCAAGAGTAGAATTTTTAAATACCATAACGACATTTGTTAGTTGATTGTTAACAGTCAAGTCAACAAAATTATTTGCATATTAACAAAACAAATTGTCAAATTCAATGTTGCCAAGAGGTGACACTGCCTGACTTTCCTATAATGTTATCCTTTTTTTCCTCTTTTCCATTTAATTTTTAAAACTCGAAAACCATGATGTAATTTGTTTGTATTCACTGGGACTCCCCGGGGGTAGTTAGAATAGCATCATGATGAAATCTCCATCATGGTGTTAATGCCCTCGGGGCAAAAGACGCTGCCTTAGCCTCGGGTGACTGGACCCAAATTAGTGATCCACCAGAATCAATCTGGTACCACGGGAATTAATGAGCCCTCAGGACTTGTCCTGGACTGGTTAATTGGTTGAGGTCCCTTCGGGGTCCACGTGGTGGCTGTGGTTTGATACCTTGGTTTCGCATCAATGATTGTTTCGTTTATGTTGGACTAGCAGGAAGAGATATCAATTTGTCTGATATTCGTCTTCGGACTTATTTGGGACGTTTGAAATCCAATCTATGAGTGTTACTAATAACACATGCTGTGCAAAAAAGGTGGGAGTCCTGGCTGATGCTTGGGCTAGTGACAGACTTCGGTCAGCCGGACCTTATCAGACTCTACCTTGGTAGAGTCTGACAGCAAAAGGAAACCTAGATAGCCCGAGCTCTTGAGCAAGGTGCCTACTCTATTATCCAGATCTTAATGGGGTGGATAAGTTGCTACCTGTGTGTTCCTTGCAAGTTCACACAGGGGCGATGGTTAACGCATACAATGTAACCCGTGGTTAGACCACTGTCTGGTAATGTCACGATGTGACGGTACAGACACTAATCTATTTCACGTATGTCTTCACTGGGATCTCGACCTAAGGTGGTTGTTTATGTAGGCAAGCACTTTAACCACTACACTACACCGGCACATAAAAACAATTCTTTGTTTGTTTATTTTGTAATTTTTCAAATTTCCAAAAACTAATTGTTTTAAATTTTGATATCTTTTGTTTTTTTAAATACCAAAAAAAATTTCATTTGTATTAAAAAAAAATTTGTTAAACCATAAATTTAGTTTTAACAAACATTTGTATAAGGTATATACTGACTAAATTTAATTTGTTTAAAAATTAAACCTAACGGTAACAGGTTTTATTATTAACGGTTGAAAATTTAAAGCTTAGTAAAATTCATTTAATAATTAGTTACAATTTGGTTATTTAATTATGTTATAAAAACCAATCTCGCAAAAACCTTAAACGCTGGCTTATTAATATCAAATGTTATCATTGCAATGAAGGTTTTGTCTAAATGAGTTTATACTTTTGATACAATGGTTTGATATATAATAATGTCAGTATTGATCGTTCTTCGTACTATTTAAATATTTATATTTAAAATAAGTTCTATCAATTAAAACATTATTTTTTATTTTTTATTATTATTATTTTAAATTTTGTATGATTTGTTGTTGATTTCAAGCTGTCTATATGCTGCATTTCACTGGTTGCCAGATCATCAGTAGACTTTGAAATTTATTTCTTGAAAAAATTAAAAAAAATGTCAATGCGACAAATAAATATTTTCTTGCTATTAAATAAAGCGATTGGTTTTTCAGTTGCCCTTACATATACATTTAGTGTTAACCAAAGGCTAGCCAAATGTATAAGGGATAAAGAAAAACAAAACACATTCATGTGAAAAATTGTTTGTTGGTTTCTTGAGAAAAATTTTGAATGTTTTTTGGATGATCTGGTCTAAGCAACCAGTGTAATACAGCATATAGACAGCTTGAAATTAACAACAAACCATAAAAAATTTAAACAATAATGGCAATACGACAGATAAATATTTTCTTGCTATTATTTGGTATTTTTTAAATAGCACAAAAAGAATTTAATTTTTACAACGACATGTTGCCGTTTGGCTTCAATTGCTATTTAGCATATAAAAAATATAACTATAAGCAATTATATATAATTTCTATGCAAACGCTAGATTGATATGTTTGTCATCAGTTATAATGGGTACCTTTTAAATAGTCGTTGTATAAGTATGTACATACATATGTCTGAATAGAAGACGGGATATTTTAAAAATTATTGTAAAAAACTTGGATCTTTTTCTGTTTAATAAATAAGATTAATTTTTTTTTAAATATTTTTAATTTTCGTGTATTTTATCTTTTTTTTGTCGGCAATATTCATTTAATCGAGTTTTTTGATTATTTTGCTATAAAGCAAAGAATGTATCAATTTTTCTGCTGCGAAAAGTACATATTAAACTTATGGCTTTTTTGAGCGAAGAGTTAATTGTACGACTATTCGAATGTCGGCTTATAGAGTTCTGGTATATATAAAATTTGGCTTAAAGCTTTATAAAATCTTTTCAAAAAACATAGAACTGTGACGTACGTTCAATACTAAAAATTTGAATTGTGTTTTTTTTCTTTGGTTTAAATTTTATGTTAAAATAAAAGTTCTTTAATTTCGCATCTTATCTTGAAATTATTTCTAATTAAGTTCGACTTCTTTTTATTGTTATCTTTTTTTATCTACTTGTATATTTATGAAGTGATATGATTATGAGGCACTTTTTTTCTTATGGAAATATTACAAAAAAACTGCAGTGCGGTTTTTTTGACGATTTCTTTTTAAGTTTTAAATTACCAAAATTAGCTTTCTTATTTATATAGGTTTTCTGCAGCATTAAAGCAGAAAGTCTAAAAGGTTTGATACAACATAATCAGTTAAAACTTGTACAGAGATATAATTGTTAGCAAAATGGTTCTTGCAGTAAAATTATGCTTTTATGGGCTATTTTAGGGCTATAGACTGTAGCTGAAGGAACCTAAAAGTCTGTTATTGTGAAGCAATAACATTCTTCAATTACATTGCGATAAGAAATGTATATAAATGTAATGGTAGGTCTCAATACTCCCTGGTTTTATCTTTGTTTTTGATCACCAAAGTTACCAATAACCCAAACAGCTCTGATTTCTTAGTAAAGTAGCTTAGTCTGTATCAAAAAATTTTATGAAATTCCTAACTAAAAGAGGCCAAAATTCACTATTGGCAAAAGTATCTCATAATAAACCACCCTGTATTTAAATTTTCTTCTTTGCATACAATTGGTTTTTAAAACTCGCTGTTACAGTCTCATAGTTATACATACTTACTTAATGATACTTGATGAATATGATGTTGATGACATTTAAGTAGAATTATAATATTAAGATTTATTGCTTTATTATATTTGATTTGTTATACATTTTTTTAAATTAAATCTTAATTAGTTTTAAATGGTTTGTTTTAAGATTTTTTACATTTGCTTCAATAAAATAATACAGAAATGGCTTAATTTGCTAATTAAAATTATTTTTTACCTAAATTTCACCCACATTATATTTCTTAATATTAGAAATCTGTAAGATTACCTTAAAACATTTATTAGGGTCGATTTGATTTCACTGATTTCACATTCGTACATACATTTTATAAATCCCTATTAACACATTCTCTATAATTTTTTATTTGTAAACTTCGTTAAAGTGATTTTTTCGGCAGATAAAGATCATAAGAAATAATAAAAGACACCAACAGCAACAACCCCAACGATAAAAAATATAAAAACTAAAATTGGAAAACTTATGAAAAAGAATGTCTAAAAGAATGACCACGATATAAAGTAAAAAAAAATTATTTATTTTGAAGTATTGTTAACAGAAACTCACACACACAAAACAGCATATACAATCAAAAACCCTTACAAAAAGTAGAAGCTCAGAATCAAGAATACTTTATAAAAATTTTGTTTAGAGTAAAGAATTTGTGCAAATTTGTTATGCATAAAACATTCATTAAACATTTTTGACAGTTAACAATTTTTTGGAAAATCCTTGCCTGGAGAATACAAACTTAAAAAAAAGATTAGGAAAGTTCAGAATATCCTAATTGCAGAGTTTAAAAAAAAAATTTTTTTTTAAGTTTTCCATTAAGAGAAATCAAGTATAAAGGTTATAATTATAGTCGACGACTATAATATATCATTTACTAAAAATATTTAAAAAATTCTAATTAAAAACACATGGCACGGTGCATAACAATCATATCATGACTAGTCATGTCAACAGTCTGTCGAATACTGACCAAACAAAGAATAACGATTAAAACAAAAAAGATTGTTAAAAACAATCAACTGCTTTCATTCGATCTAACTGATAGCTAGAGCAGGATAAAAATAGTGATAATAAAGAATAATAATATAAATGAAAAGTAGAAAAATAGTTGTTGTAGTAAATTTCCTTCTCACTCATAAAGTGGTAGGACAAATGAATATGTATAGGCGACAAGCAATCACCATACCCTATTTCCTAATAAACTGTGAGTTAAATAGATGATATTTACATCCAACATTAAAATATCGATCAAAGAGTGCTGATAATGAAAACCGTAGCTGGTTTCCAAAATGCATTCCACTCGGCTAGTGTCGGCAAAAAATTAACACTTCAAATTATTATTCATTCATTATCACAAATAAAAAATTAAATTTCTTTGAAAATTTAAAATGAACTTGAGCCAGAATAAAACTAACTGCCTGGCCCACAAAATGCGAACGATTTTTTCTTTCGAATAAATATATTTCAAACAAAAACAAAATAAAACTTTTTGTTTTTGTTTGAAATATATTTTTTTCGAAAGAAAATATCGTTTGGATTTTGTGGGCCAGGCAGTAAAATTATTTGTATTAAAACAAATAAAAGTTCGTAATAAAAAACATTTAAAAAAATTCTATTTACTAAAATATTAAAAATAAAAAATTATTTATGCCGGTTTTGTATTAAGATTTCTCTAAAAGATATAAATCAGAAGCATTTTTAATATATTCTCAGCCGTTTTTTAAGCGCTTAACCTTAGCCTTTATTAAAGGCTAGTCGGTCTTGTTTTTTCTGTACAGAACCAATAAGCGTTCCATTATCGTTTATTTTGGCAGAAGAAGGTAAATTTTATTCGATTATAATATTTTTTGGGGAGTATTATACGGGAGCAAGAATCTAAACCTTATTTGTGGTAAATTTTATACTGTATATTGAGTAGCGCAATATTTTTTTATTGTTTTTACGACAAGATTCGACTTGTTTCTGATTCTGTCATTAATATGATGATAACCCATTACAAAAAATAACAAATTTTAAATGGCAGCTATTTAACCAACTAATGGCCAGGAAAAATGACAATTACAATATGAATTCATCTCTTGAAGTATAAACTTGCTTGGTTGTATTTTTCTTTCTACTCTCATAGTTACTTCGTTTATAGATTTGTTTCACTATAATCAGACTTAAAAACATTATGAAATAAATAAAATAAAAACTAATCTGGTATACCTAAGTTGCCGTTGGGGAAGCATGCATGCTGATACGTGAGAGGGATATTTAGAGGAATATCGTTATCTTTGTCGACAGTCAGGCGTCACCTTTGTAATTCAAATCGTACTACACCACATCCCTATTAGTCGTTCAGTGCAAGATTGAACTGTAAAGGAAAAGTCAACTGTCTCACATTACTATTGTCTGGGTTCCTGCCCATAGGGGTCACTACATTAATAAACGGGCAGATGAACTAGACAAGAGGGGATCTGCTTTGGGCGAGCTCAGTTGCAACTCCACTGGGAACCATAAAAAGCAGCATCTACAGTTACCTTCTTGGTAAGGCTGATAATAAGTGGCGAAATCCTTTTAATGTTAATCCCTTTTAATCCCTTTAATGCTAGACCCTACGGAGCAACTCATGAATCATGGTCGAAAGCATATATAATGGTTGCTGGCAGTATTGACGGGTCACTGGTTGCTAAGAAAGCATGCAGAACGACTCGGTGTCCCCTATAACAATCATTGTCACAGCCGTGAGGATGAAACGGAAGGGGATTCAGTTTTCCATTTTCTCTGCGAATGCCCTGCCCTGTCTGTCAAAAGGCACAGATTCCTTGGCAACCACATACTGAGGGACCTTGGAGGGGTATTTGAGGTCGGGTTGAATGATCTACTAAGATATCTCACGGCAACAGTGTGGATCTAGTAATCATATTTTCCCGGGCTGGGAGTTGATAGCCCGGGTGAAATTTATATCCGAAGGGCTGTGTAGTCCTGTCAAAACGAAGTCATAAGACTCCATTTGACAGTTTGCGAGCGTAGCAAACTACCACGTAAACCAACCAACCGATCTGGTATACTTTTCACCAAGTGCATGTATGTATGTAATATGTTTGTATTTACAAGAATATTCGAAGGCAATTAAAGTCTTTGAAAACTTGACTTTTTTATGATATATTGGTTTTTCGCTCATATCTTTGCCGATTATTGGCCAATTAGTCCAATATTTTTTGTCAACTGACCTGAAAGGTGCAAAATAAAAAATTTTGTGTGAAGTAATAAAAATAGACAGTCGTCTATGCCTTTATCTTAGTCGGTTATTGACTTTCTAAGTTAAAAAAAATCAAAAAATATAATGTCGAAGCTTTTCTTTAGTTTTATTTAAACCCATAGTAAACTAAACCATTTAGACTCAGACTATTACAAGATCCCCAGTAAATTGGTTAATTCAGTTACTTTTCTTATATAGAAGTTTAAAATTTCTGCCATTTTTTCAAATTTAAAACAAACCTTAAATAAAATAGTTTTCTCTAAAAGTACGTACTGGCTCATATGAAATTCACTGCAATAAAGTGTAATTTTAAATAATGAAATAATTTAATTCGACCCTTTTATTTTCTCCATTTACTGCAGTAATAACATGTCACTAGCATAAATACACATGAAATTAAGTGAGAAAATTGTAAGGAAAATTATTTTGTCAAGACTGTGGCACAAAGTTAAAACAGACATTAAATTAAAGTAAAGACCCAAACAAATGATAGAAGGCAGGCAGAAGCGAAGAAAAGTAATTTCTTCTTTTCTTAAGGCTTTCAATAGTAAATTGCAAAAAAGTCTTCTCATCTGGCCAGGACACTTAATTTTTACAGACGTAGAAACACACACACATACACAAAAATATACCCTCATACGGGGAACACTATTACAGAGAGGCATCTAGAAAAGCACTGCAAAGGCAAACAAGTCAATGTACAAAAAACATATAAATTGATGATTATAAAGAAAAAATAAATAAAACAAAAACAGCGCAAAAATACTTTGTAATATATAACCAAACATAAAAAAAACAGTGGACGTCATACAATTTGATTAAACAAGTTTCAAGTTGAAACCCAGAAAAACCGTCGTCATGACTTGGTCTCTGGCTGTTAAAAGACGTGACTCTTTTTTCTTTTGCTTGTTTGTTTTATATTGTTGCAGTCTTTTCAATATAGAAGTTATAATGAAATATATTATGAAGGAGAGAGAGAGAGAGGGAGAGCGAGGAATAAAACCGTGGCAAGAAGTAAAGCTCAATTCTTATAATGTTGCTGTGGTTGAGGCATGTGTTGAACACCAGCATTAAAAGATTTTGGTCAAAACGCAATAAGACTTTCTTTTAAAATTTCTTTTTGTATTTCATTATAAAGAACATAGAAAATGCAAAAACAAAACGGCAAACACGAGCTGTCATTTTTTTATATACTTAAAACTTAATAGACTTGTTTTAGTTTCAACTAATACTTGAGTGCTTGTAGAACAGACTGTTATAACCACATTACTGCCACAATTTCTAAATGCAAATACACCATTTCTATGGTTAGTAAAAGTTGCAAAAATAACTTTATACAACTTGCAATACTTAAAAGCCAATTCAAGTTCTCTTTTTTGTGTTTAATTTATTTATTTATAAATTTAGTTTTATTTCAAACACTATACTTTGTGTTTTCAATTGGAAATGGTGCACCACTATCTGTGGCATGTTGCATTAAAATTTATATCAGAAAAAATAGCTGCATTCAAATCTATAACCTACAAACACTATATAAAAGAGCTGAATCAAAAACTAATCATAAAACTTAATGACTTTAAAGTTTTTTTTTTTGAATTAAATAAATAAAAAAACAAAAAATCCAATAAAAAACGTAATGATGCAACATTAGAAACATAGAAAAGTCATTATTTTAATGATTATTTTGGTTTTAAAGTATAAACAAATACATGAAAACATATAATTATAATAATTTAAGCCTTTAATTTAAATAAGTAAAAACCATTTTTTTGTAAAAAATAAAGACGCAAAGTTACTCAATTGCTGACAAAACCAAAGACGAGATTTTTAATTTTTTTTGTCATTATCTGGGTTAATAAGCATTTACAACTATCCAATTAGGGCTATCGTAAAAGTCGGTTTAGTAAATGCAAATGTGAAAGCGAATTGAACAATTAGATTTTTCTGAAAACGAATGTTTAAAACACGTTTTAAAGTTATATGGAAATAAAATTTATATTTGTATTTTAGTTTCATAAATTTGAATTTTTTATTTAAAATCGGTCAAGTGCAAGTAGCTGAAAAATTAATATTTATTTTGCATGGGCGTATTTCATTTTTATGTATATGTAGATGGGCGTAGCCCCGCCCACTTTAAAAAAAATTACCAGCTATAAACACTCCCTGGAATGTGTACAACAACTTGGCAAAGCTTGAGTCCGATCGGCTTGACGGTTTCGGAGTCTATAGCTAACACACACACAGACAGACAGACAGACAGAGTTTCACTTTTATATATATAGATAAATTAAACCATATAAATATATTTATGTGTATTTTTATTAAAATTAAATTTTAAATATAACTTCTAAAAATTCAAAATTAAAATAAATTAGGGTGGAAAAGTAAAAAATACTTCGAAAATTGTTAGTAAATATATGAACCAAATTTCGAAGACACTTCTATGACCAATAATGATTTTAAAATTATAATGGAATTTTTGAAACCAGCTACGGTTTCATTATCAGTACTCTTTGATCCGTATTTTGCTAAGCACTTCTTCGATATTAGATATTAATCGTAATCGGTCGGGTCACTGGATGGTGGGAAAACATGCAGAAAGATTTGTACTCCTCTAAAATGGCCATTCTCGAAGCTGTAAGGATAAAAGTAGAGAGGTATTAGTTATTTATCTTCTCTACAAATGCGCCGACCTATCTGTTAAGGAGCAAAGATTTCTGGACAACTACATACTACAGGACCTTCGTAAGTTATCTAAGATTAGGTTAAATGAGATACCTCACGGCAGCAGGGTGGATATATTACTCTTATCTCTCCACTTTTGCTCTGGGGTATATTATATTTGTGATGTGGTCCCGTGAAAACGGTGTCACTACACTCCACTTGACAGTTTGCGTGTAGCAAACTATAACGTTAACGAACCAACCAACTGTGATCACAGAGCTTGTAACTATGTTTGTCACAAATTAGCTTTAGTTGTGATCAAAATAAAATTTACTTTTAGAGATATTGAATATTACAGAACTCTTAGGTTCCTTTTAGCTAGAAAAACGGCTTTAAAGAAAAAGCTTTGGCTTGAAATATAAAAAATAGTAAAATTTTTTAACATAATAAAATTTAATTTAATTTATATTTAAAACTTTTCTTGGTACTACCTGACAACACAGCAACAAAAAGAAGAAATCAACACAATTGAAAAGACAAAGTCATTTAAGATTCACCACAATGCACCTGAACGCACAAAACGGAAGCTTTTTCACGCGAAATGAAATCAAGAAAACTTTTTCATTTGATTTTACAATTTTTATTAATGTTTATTCATGCATTATGTATGTGTATGTATATGAACTTTTGTGTATGTATACATAGTGTGTGCGTTAAAGTGATTTTTCTTGTTCTGTTTGTGGTTTATGGAGAAAAAGAATAAACCAAAATTTTTTAAATTCGTTAAAGAAAGCAAACAAAATTAGAAACACACTTTTACATTTACCTATACAAAAGCATAATGACATACTAGAAAAGTGTTTTTTTTTCTGCACCACATGATAATTGATGGATGAAGAACAAAAATTTTTTTTTACAAAAATCATACCAGAAAACTTTAAATTCTGGATGTTTTCCTTTTTTCGATTTTGTTTCACAGTGAATTGAATTAAGGTAAAAGAGTAAATTCTTGCTTCAAAGTAGTGCCTGTTTTTATGGCAACAACAACTATATGAATAAGTTTTTGGCATCTTAACAAATACTTAATTATATGCTCTATGTTCAAGGAGTGTTTTGTACTGTTAGTAAATTAAATAAAAAAAAACTATTTGCTATTAGTTCTTACGGTTGGCCTTGCAGTTGCATTTATTTACTTGATTTTATGATTTTTATTGTTGTTGCTGTTGCCGTTAGTAGTTTCAGGTAAAATTGTTGATGCCATTACAGTTGGTTTCTTATTATTGTCAAAGTTCTTGATTCAAAGTTGTTGTTTTAGGTTTTTTTAGAAAAAAATTATTTGTCACTGTTTAATGGATATGATTAAATAATTTGACAATCCTTTAAATATATTGACTTCTGATTTAAAATTTTTTTAACTACTTTTAAAGAGATGAGTATGTTACATAGAAATAACAATAACCTACGACTTGTAACCATATATTAAATAATTTCCATATTCAACTAAAGAAGGGGTTAACAGGTGTAAACTTAAAAATCTTAGCGGTATTTAGAAAAGCCAAATTGCATTGTTTGCAAAAATATAAGTCAGAAAGATCGATGTTTGGTGGAAAACAAACTGTTTTGTAATATTTTGTAATAATATGAAAAAAAAGTAGAAAAAAATTGTTGTAGTAAGTTTCGTTTTCACTCATCAACAGGCAGGAAATATGAATATAGGCTACAAGCAATCACCATACCCTATTTCCTAATAAACTGTAAGTTAAATAGATGATATTTACATCCAACACTAATCACCGATCAAAGAGTGCTGATGATGAAATCCGTAGCTTGTTTTGAAAATGCATTCCACTAGTCTAGTGTCGAGCAAAACCTACTTTTCAAAAATTATTTTTCATTCAATATCACAAAAAAAAATTAAATTTCAAAGAAATTTAAAACGAACTCGAGCCAGAAAAAAACCAAAAGATAATTATCTTAAAACATTTTAAAATACGATTAATACTTATACGGCCATATGTATAATGAAAAATTGGCATGGAGTTAGCATAAGTGTCATTTTCAATGTATTTTTTATCCATTCTGCTAAACTCGTGTTAACTTAAAATTAAACTCTTATTATTAGCTGCGGATATTAATTATAAATAAACTCTTTGCCAACACCCTGCTTAGCCTAAGCGGCTTGCAAGTGAGCGGAAAGTTGTGTGCGATGTATAAGCTGTGGCTAAATTTTCATTATACATATGAGGGATAGACTTTGTGTCGGAATAAGCAATTATAGGAAAATATTTGCAAAAGCTGAACATTTTTACCACAGTTGAGATTCTGTAAAACATTTGGAACGAAATGAATTAGTTTTAATAAAAATAATTTTATTTGTGTTAGTTTATTTTGAGAACTCTATTAATTGTTTGTTATACATAATTTTGTTAACATTGTATGACGTATGAGTAATATGAGAAATTGTATAAATAAAATATTATTCATACGCCAAAAAACATCTTATTTTACAGAACAAACTGCCTCACAGTGGCTTAGAGAAGTAAAATGTTGAAAATATTTCGGCCGCATTCAAACCACTTGATATATCTTAATGAAATATCACACAATGAGAGCTGAAGTGTCTTTGATTTGGGTTGCAGTGGCACGACTCACTGGTGTGATTAGAAATGAGTGGGCGTGACTCAAAAGTTGGTTGATTTTTTAGAAAAATTTGCACAAACCTGAAAGTTTTCTTGAAATTTGGTCAAGTTTGAATAGGGCTGGTGGGGCATTGTTAACACGAATGTCCTTTTCTTGTGTTACACGCAGTTTGGTTGAGTTTTCTTTTAGAAAATTAAAAAAAAGTAAATGTATGTACGGAAATTTTTTTCATAAAACCTAAATAATTTTAAGACTTTTTTTGAATGCATTTTTACATGCTCTTACTTTGGAGGCTGCTTGTTTATATATGTAAATTAGATAAGTACATAAATCTTGCTTATACTTTTCTTAGAACTTTATCAGAAATCAAGGTGATAATAAAAATATTAATTTAAAATGATATTTAGTAAACTCGCCAGTTCCAAAAAACATTCTCTAAACCACGGTGTGCCTGTTCTTATAAAATTAAAACAAAATTTCATGTGAGAATTTATACTGAAAATAAAAGCAAATTTTCTTATTTTAAGAAAACGTCAAAGCATCGTTAAAATATTGTAAAACAAAACACATTAAGGAATAATAAACTAAATGCATTTAGCATTTTAAACATGGCCTTTAAATGGTCTACTATTAAATTCTTATGATTTTATTACCTTATTTATATTTACATATTTACTAAATTACACCAATTTCATATATGAAATTGTTTTCGTGCTTAAAATTCTAGCTTTTTCGTTTAAACACAAAACGTTTCTTTATTATTATAATTTTTGAAGAGAAAAAAATGAAGACCTTTGGCAAATCTAGGCCTAATATACAAGAAACAAAAGTAATAATTGAAATATTGCATTGAACTTTTTTTTTTGGAAAAAAAACAAAATATAGAAACTTATTAATGTATTTACAAAGACCTTGGTTTTGTTCTTTAACTTTATGGATTTTGCTAAACAAAAATATAAAAAAGGAAATGTAAAAATGCATGTCGTTTTCATATTATTCGTATTCGTTTCGTTTGTACTGGTGCCATAAGTTTTCATTGTGCATTAAAATTTTTGTTCTACTGCCACTTGCCACCATCAACAACATCATCATTGCAATTTTGCTTTTGCTTTGAGAGAACATTTGGTTTCACTTTAGTTGTTTTGCATTGGTTGCTTGTAAATAAGACTTGAAACGGGCTGTTTATGTTAAATACTTTTTTTTTTGCCATAAGTCTTTGGGGTATTTGAAGTGGCACGTCGATAACCATTTTGTTGGCATGATTTGCATGACGGAAGCCCATTAGTTGACACTTTCGTGCATAATAATTTTTTTCTCTACTTATACATGCTTTAGTTTTCTTTTTTGTCTTTTTTTTTCTCTAATTTATTTTTTTCTCTTCCTTACTTAAAAAACTTTAAACAAGTTAAGTTGGAGTTGCTTTCAATGATGATGTTCCTAAATTTTTCTTTCAATTTATCCCTTTAGTTTGAAATTAAAGTAAATGTAATCAGATTAAATGAAAACTGCATTTAATTATTATAAGAGCTGAAGCTATAGGGCAACTACAACAATTAAATATGTATTAAGAATTATTTTGCTTGTTTGTTTGTTCGTTGGAGTAATTTCTGCTGACATTAATGGTTGTATTCAGCAGTTTAATTACATTTTTTTCATTCTTTGCTGTTATTTCTATTTTGTATTTCTTTATTTTATTGCCGTTAATCATTGCAAAAAGGCAACTATTTGCTTTTTTATGTTACAAGATTTAAAATTGCAATTGTAATCACTCTTGTAATATGACAAAATGGGTGTTATTTTTGTTTTCTTTTGCCATTATTGCGTGTCGTGTATTTTCTTTAATTACTTTTAATTTCCGTATTACACTGGTGCAATGGAGTAGAGTTTTCTCACATGGGTGAAAGCAAAGGGGAAAAAGTTTGAAACTCTATTTTTATACAAAAATTTATTTGCCAAAATATTTTTTTAATTAAAAAAAAATTTTTTTGGCAAATAAAATTTTTTAAGTTATTTTTAACACTAGAATTATCTGCAACCAACTATTGTTGGAACTTGTCTACAGTTCCTTACTTTGTTCCCAGAGAGATCGAATGGTTATTATTCGATCGATTTTAACCCTTGGCTTGACCTATTCAGAGTTTAAACTACATTTTAATATGTTTATAATTTAGCTGCAGACTTGAAACTTCAAAAACTGATTAAAATGCAAACAAAATCATAGTTATAAGGACATTTTGTTTGTCTGGCTGAACCTACATATATTTTAAATGAAAAGCGAAGTTAGCTCGCTATTTTTAGGGAATGGGAATGTTTTTCATTGATATAGTTTTAGTAACATTTTTGGTTTCTATAAGAAGTAATAAAAAAATACATTTGTTTTTCCAGAAACCTTTATATGGCCTGCCCGTAGCTATCATACAATCTGAAGTGCATGCATAGCTATCATAAAGTTTTAAATGTATGAAATAAGTAAAGGTCATAAAACAATAAATTTGCATTGAACATTGCAACTGGTAAGCAGTTTTAGTTATCTGCATTGGAAATTTCATACCTGTGTAATTGTAAAACAAAGCGATTAACAATGGACTTTTGAAACATTCATAAGTATACTTTACTTGCTTAAACTATTCAGAGGTTTAGTACAAATAGATGTAAAGATTTTAAAAACACAAACATACAGTGTTTTTAAAATCTTTACATCTATATATATAAAAGTGAAACTCTGTCTGTCTGTCTGTGTGTGTGTGTGTTAGCTATAGACTCCGAAACCGTAAAGCCGATCGGACTCAAACTTTGGCAAGTTGTTGGATACATTCCAGGGAGTGTTTATGGGTGGTAAAAAAGTGGGCAGGGCTACGCCCATCTACATATACATAAAACCGAAATACGCCCATACAAAATATATATTAATTGTTCAGCTTCTTGCACTTTACCGATTTTGCTAAAACTTTGCACACATATTGAGCTGACTATGCAGTTTCAGAATGCATTTTTATTCATTAAGAGGCGTAGCAACGCGCGTCTGGCTTGGCTGGTGCAAAATAGAGAACAGAGCGGTGCAAAAGTTTTACCAAAAAAAAGATTTTTTAAATAAAATTTGAGTTATATTTTCATTTGGTTTCAAATTTGAAATAGCTTTGTTATCGTCCACCATTGCATATCTAAAATCTCAATACATTTTTTATATGTTCGCTATTTAAATTCTACTTTTTAGCTCTTTTAATTATAACACATACTTAAATATAAACTTCAATTACGTTAGCCAGACAAACAATTTTTAATTCAATTTTTATTTAAGTAGTAAATTGATATGGTGCGTAGGATTATTTATTTAAATTGTTTTTTTAATTATTAGTTTATACATACATATGGGAATTAAAATAAAGTTCTCATTTTTTTCCCAGACTACAATCAATTATTTTTCTGTTTGACTTTTGCCTAAATCAGTAATGGTAACTTTTTATAAGAAAAATGAGCAAAAAAGCGCAAAATAAACTTTTAAACATAAACAAAATAATTTGTTTAAAATTTAAGATTAAAAATATGTTCATTAATAATTAATTTTTTTTGGTATGTCAATAAAATGGCTGTTTAGCTAATGTGTTAGGTGTTAAAACAAAAGCATTGTTTTTGCTCTTAAAATTTTTTTTAACACTTTAAACACTTATTTATAGCTTAAAGCCATTTGAGATTTTGTAAAGTTTTCAAAATAACTAAGAAAAACTAAAAAAACTGAATTTTTACAGTTATTTCAACATAATAAATTCAAAAACTCTTTATCACAATACTGTGCAATGACCAAATATGTTTACATATTTAAATAAAAACTTAATTTAAAAGAAAAAAAAAATTGCAATTAATGTAACAATTTTTCGTTTTAAAACCATATTTTAAAACCCAAAGGCGTTGCCTATTGACGTTCCTAATTGCAAATAAATCTAAATAATAGTTTGAAGGTTATAAATAATTTAGTTTGTTTGAATTAACAGTAAATACTTTTCAGACCATTTTGCTTTAATCGCACACACGCCCGTATTGTGTTTGCATACAAACAAAAGCTTGAAAGTAATTGCTTGATGGCTGCAATTTTTTTCTTGTGTGTCTAATAAAAATTGTTGTGGTTATATCTTTGAGAAGGTTTGGCTCATATTATTGACCTTTTTATCGGCCCTTGCTAAATACTTTAGGTGATTTTTTTTGTTGTAGTTTTAATATCTAAATATTTTTTCAAAAACCACTCAAAAGAACTATTAAGTTATTGGCAACATTTTATCTTAATCTGTTTATGTAAAGATCTTAAATTTGTAATTGGTTTTTTAAAGATTTTTTTACTTCATTAACTCAGAAGATAACAAAAATCATGAAAATATATATTCTTTGTTGGATCCCAGATAAATGTTTCTTATTGTTATAAACAGAACTATAAGTCTATAAATACCCTCTGTCATCACTGCTGACGGCGAAGTGTTAAAAAAAACTCGCAGATTGGATTATAAAAAACATCTTACCTAGCATGGAAGGTAAAAACGTGGCATCACTGGTCCAAATAAACTTTATTTGCTTTATTTGAAATGGGTTATAATTTTTCATAAGTTATTAACTAACACATACACATGCACATGTGCATGCATATAACACATGCACACAAATCAGCACCAGAAAAAAGAAATAAGGCAAAGTAAATGTAAACAAAGCGTGTCGCCGAGTACCGAATACAAAAACGATGCTCTTTTCCTCACCCGTAATATAATACCAAATTAATGTTTCCATTCTAAATGTTTCCGTGTTTAAATGCAGACTATTCATTGATTGTCATCATTATTGTTAAATGTAAAATTATGGTTTTAATATTATCAAAATTCTTGCATTATTATGCATTTATTTACCATTTTAATTTTGTGTGTTAAAAACATATTCTTATTCAGTAATTTTTAAGAACTCTTTTTTTGGTGAATATTAAGATTTTTGGTCTTATATAAAAATGTATGTTAGTTTAGTAGTTATCGTAAAATGTTTCCTTTTAATAAATGTTTTTGTAAAATTTAAAAAACATATTGATTTTTGCTAAACTTTTTTCAGGACTTACTTTTGAAAAATTAAGAAATATATTTCAATATAAGAACTTATTTTTGACGAGTTTAAAATTATTTTCGATTTTGTGTGACTTTTACGAATCAATATAGAAAAGTAAGTTTTTATACCCTTCACAAACACACATGTAGTGTTTATTGTATATTGGTTTGTCATTCTGTTTGTAATTTATATATATTTGGGATCCTTATAGATAGGGAAGTCGATTTAGCCATGTCCGTATGTCCGTCTGTCCTTGTGTATGTTGAAATCAAGTTTACGTAGCACCCATAGGTCACATAGGGTTATATGTGGTATCAAACTTTAGGAAATGCTTTCGAAAAAATCGGTATTGAAAACTGGCAAGATCCATTAATAACCAGCAGAGATATAAGCAAAAAAAGACGACCGCCTCGTTTTTTTTTTGTTTTTACTCAAAAATTATTATATTTGTGTGTAAGACATGTCTTTTGGGAAATTTTAAAGAAAACAAATTTTTGATTTTTAAGCAAAAACATTTTTTTTGCGAGATATAAGCAAAAATTTTGTATATTTTTTTATATTGGGAAAAAAGCAAAAAAAAAAAAAATGTTTGTGTATTTTGAAAAAAATTGACCAATATACACACATAGAAAACGTAGTGAAGGGTATATAAGATTCGGTACAGCCGAATATAGCGCTCTTACTAGTTTTTTTTTTGTAATTTATGTTTCGTAAAAAATTATAAAATTAGCCTTCATCGAAATTTTTGAGAGACTTAAATTTTTTGGCTAAAATTTGCAGATGAAAATTAAATATTACTTTAAATGAATAAATTTAAAGTAACCGTTTTTCGGAAAGTTTTGATATAATTTTTTTTATATAAATTCTTTGTAAGGATATGATTTTTTGAATATTTTTGTTTAAAACATTTAATTTAAATATTAAAAATTTTATTTTTTAAAACGAGTTTTTAAAATTATATATAATTTTATTTTAAAATATATTAAAACTTTGTTTTTAAGGGCGGTTCTTAGAGAATTTTATAGTAAAATTTATATTTTGATCTGTTTTTACAGACAATTTTTTTTTAATAATTTTTTTTAAGTTATATAAATTTTTAATAGATCTCGACATTTTTTTATTTATTTCTTGTTAAAACTCGACATTTTGTAAGATATTACCGTTTAATTTAAACAATAAAAGAATAAAATAAAACAATTTAAAACTCAAACTAATATTGATTTTCTCTTAAATTTCGAAAATATGTGGAGTTTTTGATTTGTTGAAAAATTTTCAAATTTTAGATAAAGTTAAAATTTTTGGTAAATTTCCATACTTTTGGTAAAACATTAAATATTGGCCAAAAATAACATTGTCTAGGAATATTATATTTTATTATAACTTTTTGTCATGTTTGAAATGTTGTTTTTTTTTGTCTAAATTGTTTTTGTAGAATTTTTTTAAATAAATTTCATGGACTTGTTTTTCCAAAATGTAGTTACTTGCATTAATGGGCCCTTTTCACAGCGAATCTAATACTGACTAAAATCCTGTATATGGGGAAAGAGTGTTTGTAAATGCAAATGTAATTAAAGTTAATATTTTGGATTTTTATAATTTTGCATTTTACATCCCTGACTCACTCCACTATATTTAAATAGTATTTAGCGTATAAGTGCATATTAATGCTCATTTCTTGTATTGTTTGAATAAAATAAATTCCCGTATGTGAATATTTTACACTTTTTTTCTTTATGTTTTCAAACATCAATTGGGGAATTGTAGCAACATTTTACTTCAATTCTTTTATTTAGAACTAGCTTTTAACCCGCTACTTCGTAAGCGCACTTT